>PQWD01014437.1:0-221928 GCA_019425675.1 Leucinodes orbonalis
TTTTATTTCTTTGTTATTTACCCTTCCGTTCTATTTTGATTTTGTTTTTTAACTGCTTTAATTTCTCGCATTTGTTTTTTTCATTTATAAACTTATTTTTAATTGTTAAAAAAAGGTGACCGCGGAGAACAATTAATTGAATAAAAGTATTTTTCTTAAGTTATAACAATGACTTCGGGTACGACTTTAAATGTTATGAGTAGGTACTATTATATGAAATAATTACGGCTCTTTTTATTATTTTTCGGATAATGAATACCACTGTGCTTTAACTTTATCACTAATATAGGTATTTTAGTTGACAGTGATCAAATATTACGCAGTTAACCAGATTATTTTTAAATAAAAATGGTTTGCCCTGGCATAAAATTAAGTTTATTTATTTGAGTAAATATAGTGAAAGTCACTTTACTGGGCTTTGTTACGACATTGCAGTCTGAATCACCAGATTTTTCGAAAATATTGATTTCGAGTTTAATGAGGACGTTATCCATCCATCGCCATTTATCCCAAATTTAAGCGTAAAATATATTTGTTTTCAATATCTACTTATGAAAATGTTTTGCAAATATATATAAACAAAAAGGGATGGCCCTTGCTCACTCGGCGTAAACACAACTATCACTCCGGATGCGCCCGTACATTAGTGCTTAGTATCCATAAACTACCAATAAAACCCTACGAGACTTACATAATAAATATAAAATAAAAAATTTTTCTCATGTTTTAAATTTTTATTTTATTTTATTTTTTATTTATTTGCATAAGAATACATTGTGTTAAGAATACATTGTAATGTATTTTTGTACTTTCTGAAACTGTTACCTACAAGTATTATAAGAACAGGAAGAAGGTACAGGTTTATATAAGAAGTATAAGACTTAACTATCACTTAAAAGCTTGCATACCTGACATGATTAACTCGATTACACAAAAAGAAAAGAGAGAAGAGAATCGTGTTACACAAAAATGCTATCAAGGTATAATCATGTGGTAGCTTCATTTGACATACATAAATGTTCTGTAGGGATCCAAATTAAATAAATTCATTTTTTCATTTTTTTGTTTGTAGTGTTTTATATTGAATAAATATAAAACATTACAAACGCCAACTAACCAATGTTATTTAACCGTTTGAAATAAACGCGATCCAGCTCAGTAGGACGGCAATTAAGTTTCAATTTGCACACATGAAGAGTGCAAACAAAGACGGGGTCCATCTGATAGCGGCTTATTTACATCGCCGCCCTCCCCCCACAGGACAATTAACCTCAATTTAGATGTAGATACCAAGGTACTATCAATTGGGCCTAACGCGGTGTGAGGTTCCGTTTGTAGGAAACAAGAAATAAGTTGTTTAAATCCGATTAAAATTTTTGTTTCTTCAATTAAAATGTCTTCGTTAACCTTTTGGGTTTTTTTTTGTGATTTGGCTTGAAAGTATAACTATTTCTTTTCAGTACGTAGTTGAATAATGGAACTATCGTAGGCGTAGAGCCACTGATCGTCACTGGCCTATAGGGCTATGGTTACCATTAACCATCAGGTGGCCTACATGAGTATCCAACTCATCATTAAGCGTCGCCACCGAGGGGCACGCGCCTACCCGTAAAGGGTGTGTAGCCTTAGTCGTCTACGCGGGCACAGAGCGGATTGGCTGACTTCTTGCAGAACCTTTGAATCACTTCGCAGGCGTGCAGAGTGTAGGATCACGTACATATAATTTCGAAAATTCGAAAAGACATTCATACGTGGCGGGATTTGAACCTGCGCTCTCAAGATCAGAAGGCAACAGTCCACACTATTATCCAACTATAGGTACGGAATCTATACTAATATTAAAAAGCTAAAGAGTTTGTTTGAACGCGCTAAAATCAGAAACTTGTGGTCCGTTTTGAAAAATTATTTCAGTGTAAGGTAGATTATTTATCGAGAAAAGCTATAGACTATTTATCATCACGGTAACAACAGTTGGAGCAGAGCAGCAAGGAAGAATGTTTAAAAATCAGGGGATTCTTTACCTACTAAAAGCTTCCGCTATGTGCGTTACGTTGCGTAAACGGCTAAAGTACGTATTTTGCGAAACATGTATCATGTCATGTATGACACTATTGCTCCGCTTTAAAACTTAAAAAAAGTCCGTGACAGCATTAATCTATCTTTTAAGGTTAACTCACTATAACCTTATTTTGCTTACTAAATTTGTTCTATAATAATATATTATCGCCAAGATGTTTTAAAAAAAATATAAATATATAACCTTATCCAAATAAATGTGCTATTCATCACAAGTATTTGATTTTTAACAAAGTAAAACATTCGCTTTCAATAAACACCTTCGAAGATATTGTTACGAGCTGGGGGTTCCGGAAAAATTATTGCCAAACACGAAGAATAACACGGTGACACACTTTATTAACTAACCACTATAAATTAAACACAACACTAATTACACTACAATCTCACTAATTCTTCAATTGACGCACGCACAATAATCAGTAATTAACACTACACACTGTAACACAAACACTTAATGAGTCCGTATAATTTCCACACACACACTGTTATCTCACACTCGACGATCCCTTAGATATCGCTTTTTCACTCGCTTCTTCCTTGTAGTCGCAGGTACTTCGCTCTTCGTTCGCTCTTGAGTAGAACACAAGGCGCCGGTGCGGCCTTATATACCTGTCCGGCCGCTGAGCTCGAAACGTCGACGTCAATCTTCATAGTTCGCGAAATATCTAGAACATGCTACTCTTTGCTATTTGACAATTCGCATGTTATACTCTATGGTCACATATTAGCCGCCATATTTAATGTCATTTTAATTACGTCAATTCGTAACAATATCATACTCGTAGCTTTAACTCATCTATATAAACTAAGTGATAACTTCAAGTTAGCGTTAGTCCAAAGTACCTAACTATTCCACGCAGACGAAGTCGCGCGCAAAAGAAATAAGTGAAGAAAACTTTAAAATAGAGCACCTTTTTCAGTTAACGAATGTATGATTACAATTGACGCATACCATGTGTCTTCATCATCGGCCTATTACACCACTGCAGGGCACGGGCCTTCCCTTGCAATAGCTATGGCGATATTGGGCTGTAACCCACCATGAAGACTATTGAGCCATATATGGTGCACAATAATCCGCTTTGTACCATGTGTAATAATGATACAACACTAAGGATACTCCAAATTGAGCAACATACTCGTAATTACGTAGATCTGCATAGTGGTTGTAAACAACGGGCTTATCTTGCGCTATGCGAGTTCGTGCGGGAATCCGTAGGACTTCCCGCCGGCTCGCTTGTTACGTAGAGGAAATGTTTTTACATCGTACCAGGCCGTACTACCAAGGCCCAGTGCCTTATTGACGTGCCATTGCAATATCTATCGTTTGGTGGTAGACTTGATACTGAGTCGTCTAGGTAGGTACCACCGTAGTTCCAAATAGCGTCCTTTGAAATTGTAGTGTTTGCACTTCTGTGTTTCGGGATGAGGGCACTAGCTAGTAAATTTACCGGGTATACCTAACATCTGTAGTCGCGGGTGACGGGTGCAGGACAGTTTTGACGGAAAATAATGAATATCTACAGCTGTCATTGATTTCTATCAACACTGTTATGTCATGGTCAGGCGTTTTACTTACCACCAGATGAGCGAGCTGACCGTTCCGATCCCCTACGACCTACTGCCGCAGTGCCAAATAGCATCCTGTGAAGAGTGTCATGCACTTCTATGTTTTGTGGACGAGGGCATTGTAGTTAGTATAATTAATAGATACACGGGACTTAAGTGTCGTCTGCCGTGACGGGCACTGAGCAGTATTGACGGCAATAAAAATAAAATATTACGACTAACAGTCATCGTCTGTCTATGGACCGACAGTGATCTTAAGTTAAAACAGTGATCAGTTGTCGAAATGTCACAATCCAATTGCTTATTTAGGATTAAGATGTTTCATAGTATATATATATATACCCACATTCACATTGTCCTTAGCCCAATTTTAGGTAAGTTATTGATACTTTTTGTGAATAAGTATCAATAACATACCAAAAAATATGTTTGTCCTGCTCGGGATCGTACCCGGATCCCTTGGTATCTAAGAGCCGACTGTTCTTAACTCACATGGGTTCTTAATGAAGTAATAAATATATGGGTTCATTAATTTTACTGACATTTTAAATATTATCAACTCCAATTAGAGCATATCTAGAAGCGGATCAAGGCGTTTTGTGATTGTTGCTCGTTGAGATGAAATTAATAATTTACTCAAACGGATTTTTGTATTCAGAATAATTCATGAAATATTTCTAAAATTTTTCTAAATATTCCTATATTAGATACAAAGGGAGTCAATTTACTAAATTTTCAAAGTTGAGATTACCATTGGATAAGGTCGAGTAAGATTACCATTGGATAAGGTCGAGTAAGTTATTATGTATGATTAACTTTTTGTATTTTACTTAATTCGTCTCTGAGTCTTAGATTCTATTTAGTTTTAATAGTTTTTCGTGATGTTTTTTCTCAAATAACTAATTTAGCGTTCGGTGGCTCAATGGTGTGGACCACAGATTTCTCATGTCTGTGGTGTGGACTGTCGCCTTCCTAGGAGGGCTGAGGTTCAAATCCCGAAACGTACCAATGTGTTTTCGAATTTTCGAAAATATATGTACGTTATCCGACGCTCTTACGGTGAAGGAAAACATCGTGACGAAACCTTCATGCACACCTGCGAAGAGATTCGAAGTTGTGTGTGAAGTCGTCCAATCCGTACTTGGCCCGCGTGGACAACTAAGGCCTAATCACCCTATACGGGTAGGCTCATGCTCCTCGGTGGGGACGTTTAATGAGCTGATGATGATGAACTAATTTAGTCTAAATAAATCGTTTGCAATGGGTAGAAGAATTTGAAAAATACATCCACGGCTTCATATAGCCCTTATCTTCATTTCTCTATTACTTTGGCACTTTATAAGAATTGTTGCTGAAAAAGTAGTGCTCCGATATTATTTCTGGAGAATGGTCGCCATATTTAGAGAGGAATCTTCAGATGATATATTTACTCTGCTATAATGTGACATACAAATTACCAAGTTTTGCCAACTGACATAAAATGTTTTTTTTTGGATAAAAAAATCATGTCCATTTATGAAAAAATTAAATCATAACAAAGAGAGTGAGCCAACCACAGGCCTTACAAAGTGTATTTAAAATAAAAATAAATAAATCCAAAAACGTCCGTGTCTACGGGTATTGTAGCAGGTTATTCACCAACTCGACACAAGAGACTCTACACACGTGTGTCTAGTTGGTGAAACTCAAAATTAATATAACTTGTTAATTCGTCATTCGTTTCATAGCAAAATATTAGCAATACAATAGAAGACTTACTGGTTCAGCAAATTTTGGTACCATAGAAAAATCAGAGCACTTAAACAAAATTTATGAAGCCTATCAAATTAGGCTGTTTGATAAAAGCGTTATGATAACGTCGCGACAAGCATTAAAGGCGAAGGCCTACATAATTTATCATTGAATCTAAGTCAGTGGCTTAATAGCTTATGACTATAAATTGAACCGTGAGCGAATTACAACGGACTAAACACGAACTTACGCGTATGATCGAAAGCTTTTATAAATATTTACTATTATTATAGATTAAATGAAAAAAACATTATGCCCTAGTGTTTGCAAATAAGCTGTGGAAAAACATTTTTTACGTTGTGTTCTCAATAGCCGTCAATACGACTCTACGAAAATAATTCAGTATTTTTAAGGATCTGTTAGCCTTCGGTTGCTTCGAATTATTTATACCTAATACAACGTTAATAGATAAAGACATAATCCGAGTATTCAATTCGTTAGTTTTCATATGACGTCGTTGACTGAGGTATTATGTTCGATACAACATATGTAAAACCAATACAATCAATAATTTGTATTCCTAGCTGATAAATACGTGAACACGATTTGTTCACTATTACTATGAGACATTTATTAATGTTCTCTTTCGTTTTAATTATCAGATTTCACATTTACTCTCGTTTAGCGATATCCTAGTAGGCTAAGACATGCCTGTCCCAATATCCTTACAACAAACTAAAACAATAAACCAAATGCCATTTTATATACCCCATACCGCAATAAAATGTTAAAGGTCTCCCGCAGAACATCACAAACTTGAAACATGAGTGATGTCACGCGATATTTATCGATGTCCAAGCCTTCGCCGGTGGAACAGCTCGCTCATTAGGCCGTCGGTCGTTCCATACCGCAGTAAAATGCTTAAGGTCTTTCATATAGGAATATTCGCGTGTGTGCTAGTGTAAATCACTGGATTGTCACTGCGGTGGACTTATAATTTTATTGTCGGCCGGAGCGACACGACATGGCGGTCACGCGACGCGTCGCAAGAACGCCTCACACGACACAAGGATCCTGTTTTTATTGTCCCCGCTCTAATTATGGAGCTATTTCGTATTAGATCGTACCTGAGATTGTTGCCAGACTTACCACTGGGCGGTCTCTTTCGTGAGAGATTAATTGTAATTGGGTGGTAATATAAAGTGGATGATTATACATTTTTGATAGTTCATGCTTGCTGTGTACGTGTCTCGGACGCTTAGTAGTTTAATGTCGTTAACCACTGCTCCTTTAAGCTTGCTTAATGAGTATATAATGTTCATGTACAATGCACGTGTATTCATTGCAGTTACATTTTTGGGCCATGAGCTTTATTGTTTTCTTAAATCAAATGTTCAGTGGTTGAAATCAAATGTTGTACGTTAGTATGACTTTTTAATTAATTTTCAAGAAATTATTTTAAAATACTATTGTTCACATGTAAAGTTCACAAAACATTTGTGTCATTTGTAATCTTTGTGATTTTTAATTGCTAATCGTTAGCAGTACAATTTGATCCAGACCTTAGCTTTACCCTACATAAAGTGGTATGTTTATTACATTGATGCATTTTGTCGCTCTTTAAAATGAAAACAGTAAATTTCATATCAACATAGTATAATATGTTGGGTTATATATTTATGTGCCTATATATTATATAACTTCGAAACGCGTATTTGCGTACCGTGCTCGTATATAATTTGGAAAAAAAAACATTTTGTAATGTTTAACTCGAAATCCAACCTTACCCTATATTCTCCCTTCAATGTCTTCCTTAACTGACAGGATGTCATCTAAATCAGGCCTAATAGATACGCCCACAACCGCAGGCGGGGCGTGTCGTCGCAAGCCTATAGCGAGTACCGCTACCATGTAATCTGGACCTATAAACCGGCCTGATACCTCCTCCGATAGTGAAGCAATTTCAGAGTGGCTCAGTAATGACAGCTATTAAGTGCCGCGTCGACGTCCTGTCGCATAATGGTTGGGGAGGCACGAGCGGACAACCTACTTTTAAACACACTTAATAAGGCTACGTGGAATGTTCTTGCTGCGGCCTTCTATTGTTTTTCGGAGATTTAACCTATTGAACCAGACACAATAGAAATTCGTTTGTGTCTGACGCTTTAAGGCGTCATTGGTGGTTAAAGAGTTAATGTCTTTGACTTGTGAGTAACGTTACGTAACTTAAGATCAAACTTTTTGTAAATACATAGGTAAATTTTATTCATAGATAACATCCAGACCAATATAAACAGATATGTTCAAGCATACAAATGTTTGTACTACCGGGGGATCGAAATCGAAACCCTTAGTGTAATAGGCGACGTCTCAAGCATAACACCAGATGGGTAGTTAATGCCAAAGGTACCTGATGTTGACTGTTAAAAATCAGTCCGTGTCAATTCTCAGACAAAAAATCTTCAGACGTTCGTTCAGTTCTTACTCGACTTTTTAAGCTGTAGTTATGCTAAGGATTTAAAATGTCAAAGCTTACGTTACAAATAAATATTGTGCAGGGTTAAAACTAACCAAAAAATAATCATTGTTATTTATTCAATTAAGAATTATTATTATCAAAACCGGAATCAGTTTTCATTCAAAGCGTTTCATATTAAATATGAATCGCTGGAAGGAACAACTGGTGTCTATAAGTCATATGTGGCAGACAAATAGCACTGATAGTGTTGTGGGCGCGTTAATATATTCGCGTACGTGTAACCATGAGTGCGATATGATAATAGGCTGTATGAGCCGGACGTCCGTGCGTGTATGCAAGCGCATTGTGCAATATCTATGCGTTTATATTAATCATCTTTATTGCACAGATAATAAGACATATTATAATATGGTACAATTATGACAGTCTTAACGATGTAATGCTACTTAAACTCTTACAAGCCTATATAGGGGGATAAGACTAAAACCCACCATGAGGGAACTGTGTGGATTTTCTGATAATTAGGACCATCGTCATATGAAAGCTTAAACCAACGTGTCTCGTCTGCCGAAATGGACTCTGCAAAGAGTGAAAGAATCTAGACTTTCACAACAAAGCGTATGTATAGCGTAATTGAATCTTATAAACACCTTTTGGGTTGAAGTTACAACTAGGCCCTTCTCGAGGACTTATCTCGGAAAAAAAAATATTTTTTTTTGCGGGGACAGTTATCCTCACGAGCCGTTGACATTATTAATACATTTTATTTATAAGATTTTCGGAATATACGTACGGTAACCATGAGTGCTACGCTACGGTGCAGGAAAACATCGCGAGGAACGCCTACGAAGAAATTCAAAGGCTGTGCGAGAAATCAGCTAAACCGCACTTTACGGGCAGGCTCGTCCCTCGGTAGGAAGTATAATGAGCTGATGATGATGATTTATAAAGTGGTACACTTGCCAAGACGTGGTCACTTAAGGCTAACTTCAAAGGTTCAAGCTTTTCTGGTGGCCCACTACGTGTGGACCTACCTCAGGGATGTATATTGGGTCTTTTTATATAGATGATATATTATTCAAAGACATATGAATATGTGTGTTCCATTACGAAATCTTCATCATCATCATCAGCTCATTAAACGTCCCACCGAGGGGCACGAGCTTACCCGTATAGGGTAATTAGTCACCTTAGTCATCCATTATTAATCTCTTCGAGGCGTGCATGAAGGTTTCTTCACGATGTTTTCCTTCACCGTAAGAGCGTCGGATAACGTACATATATTTTCGAAAATTCGAAAACACATTGGTACGTGTCGGTTCATTGGTATTTGAACCTCAACCCTCCCGGTAGGAAGGCGACAGTCCACACCATTGAGCCACTGACGCTATACGACGAAATCTTTGTAATATATTATTTTAAAGTTACGTGTGGGTAAGCAATGATATAAAGTTATAAAAAGAGTGACAATAGAGTTTCTTACCGGCTCGTCTCGAAGGTCTTATTGATTCCGAACCGGTGTGAATAAAAAATATTCTAATAACAATTGACGATTCAAAAAGTATATATAAAATATTTATCTCAATAAAGATATTTTAGTTGACTTTACCATAAACTCGTGTTTTCAAAACAATTGGCGATCGAACTTGTGTAGAGCAAGTAACCGAGAGCCGGCGGGCAGTAGATAGGGGCTACCGTGACTCAGCCGTTAATGAAACTCATTTTCATATTTTCCATAACGATATTTAGGTCGTCAACCCGCCGCGGACGGGGTATAAGATATAATTTATATTCTGTGGCAGTTTTTGTGACCGTAAAACGTAAGGGTCGCATTTAAGTTGTCTGTTATTATTTTTAATTTTGATTGCGTTGCTTTTGATTTTATGTCACAGATAATACTTTACACATTTACATTAATTTGATATGTCATTCCTCAAAGCTTGTTTAATCTGTATTGATGAAGAATAAATTATTAGATTTTGTTAGTAATTTATATCTTGGCATACTTTTTATCTGTTAGAATTTATTTTGTATAACATCCGTTTAGTTCCTCTGTAGAAAACGACGACCCATGTAGTGTAATGGTTACGACGTCAGCTATTATACCAAGGGTTCCGGGTTCGATGCCCGGGACCTACAAGTGTGTGCAAGGACATGTCCGTTTGTATTGGTCTGGGTGTTTTCTATGTATAATATGTATGGATTTACAAAAAAAAGCATTTAAGTATGTGTATTCGTTATTTAGTATCCATATAACATATTGCTTAGTTTGGGGCTGATAGTGCTGTGTTAATGTCAGTGAAAATTTATTAATGTTATTATTAAAATTCAAATTCTTTATACAATTTTTTTTTGTGATTATATATATATAGTATATGTATATATATATATATATATATTTATATTTATATATGTTAAACATAAATATTATTGTATTCTTATTGTTTATTCGTCGGTTATCTGATAAGATCAAAAGTGAATATGAAATTAAGTTTTCGTTCAGATCATTTATCACTGCAACGATAATGATCAACAATACGGTTTGTATAATAAGTAACATTGGTTATTTCATAGTGATTGTCGAGTTAATGCGTGTCATCAAGTGTGCATTATGTTGGAGGACATAAACTTTGCGTAACTGATCGTTCCCACTGGTATATGTTTACTAGATGAGACATATTTTTTTTTGGTCGAAATGTTTGATATCAAAATAAAAAGCTACAGACTTTATAAATGGTTTTAGATCCCAAACTTGCAAAAAACTAAAGTACCTATTAAAAAAAACAATTGGTCAAAACGTTTTGAAAAGATTGCTTTTTTTTCTTAGTGGTTGTATTACCTAATATCCTTTCCCTTCCCAAATTACCCTAACCATACCTATGAGGGAAAATATTTTATATAACAAGATTAAAATCATCATCTTCACATTTCGACGACCCCTTTGGTGTAATGGTTGAGACGTCAGCTTCTACATCAAGGGTGCCGGGATTGATCCCGGGCAGTACAATCATTTGTGTTCATGAACATGTTTGTTTGTACATTTATTTATTTCTATTTCTTGACAAGACCGCTAGGCTCGCTCGTTTTTGACCATGTCCCCGTCTAGTACGCGATTCTGTAGCGTAAAGGAATAGAATATATATAAAAGTAATTCAACATAAATATAGAGCAAATGTAAACAAACTTCGTTCTTACGTTTATGATTTCAGAACTCTGCAATACCGAATTTGACATACCTAGTAAAGCAAACGTCATTGTTTTGCCCATTAGTCCGCTTCAGGGGTAGATGATGTATCCAGATAGGGGGGTCAAGTGTCCCCCCCGGGGGGTGAAATATCCATAAAGGGGGGTAATTTCTGACCGCGCAGTCAGATCGAATATGGCGATAGGGCGTACGGCGGAAAACAAGACAGCGATTTTATGTGGAATTCTGAAGTCCTTAATTGACTTGCAGATAGGTATCACGCGAGACGCTCGCCATTGGCTTTTAATTATTTTCGGTAGAAATTTGGGCCGTGGGCTATTTGGTTGGATTTGATTAAGTTATCACTGTTTGTTTTTTTGGTGTTTCTTTGTGTGTTAATACTTTTGTAAGTAATTCAGGGTAAGTTTTATTAGACTCTAATGGATATTTCTTTCTTCGTGGATATTTCTTGTTCTTTATTAAAAAATGTTAAAAATAATTAAGTGCTTCTTAAATAAATAAAATTTGAGGTATTTATTTAAGAAGCACTTATTTTTTTTGTTTCAACTGCTCTCGTATAAGTATTAAGTATTTTGTATAGGAGATTGATTAATGAGTTGGGCACCGTAATATAAATCACAATGTTATTTTTTATTATGTAACTAGAAAGTGCTTCGATTTTTTATATTAGTAAAATAGAAAATCTCTACGTATAGTACACTATACATCTATATTACACTGATCGATTTTTTTTATTCAATATCTTTGATATGCAAGTTCAAGGATATTATTAAAAGTATACTTATATCTATCTGTATTTTTACTAAGCACACAGAACCACTATTTGTTCATTGCAAAGCTCTTATTGGAATCTACAGTGTTATTAGACATAAGTGTCGCCCCCAGACTACGAGAATGGCACCCCTTACAAGAAACTATCACAACTAACACGAATATTGGTCGACAAGAGGGTTGTTTTTATAACGCTCACCAGATGGCGCCTGTCATTTGGTGCACCCGTATAGAACCATGGTGTTGTATAGTATTTTGTGAGCTTCAGAAGTATCTATACGAAAAAGGGGAGCACGGAGAGTCAAGTTACGCTGGTTATCTTCTCAAGAAGGTTAGGAGTCAAACGAATCCGCTTCGCTATAACATCAATGTTTCCTTTGTAATTGATTGTAGGGTATAACAATATCATAATTCAAGTTGCTGTATGATTGATTATTAGTCAATTTTGGATAAACTGCTGTTATGTATTCTGAAGGATTTTTTCGTTATCGTTTTGTTTAATTTGTAAGATAAGTATTAATAGAAAAAACAGTAACGAAGTCAGTAGACTTCGTTAATTTATTAAGTTGTTTGCGGATTGAGAATATAGTTTTATGAGGTTTTTAGGAATGATAAGGGTTCAATCTATCATTTATGGACTTATTGAAGGAGCATGTGCAGAAAAATGTGAAAACTGTTTGTGTTCATAGCAAATTAGTTTCCTTAAAATGTCTACGCAAACTTAATAATAAAAATTGGGTTCCCATCTAAAAGGCATCAACATTTTTTCAGATAAGGCAAAGGATATCCTTCGTCCGTCATTAGCTGATACGAAACGATTTCAAATCAAGTACGTTCCGTTCCACCAAATTGGTGTGCAGTAAACAATCAAGTTCGAAAAGCAAGCGTTGCAAGTCTTTCATGCAAACCAACGATATACGTAGGGCTTGACATTACCGGTAACCGGTTCTTTTTACCGGTTTTATTTTTTATTTTTCCGTGTAAAAGCTTAAGGTTGAGGATACATTAGACAATTCGATCTACTGTTTAACATTGTTCACGAAAACGTGGAGTCATAAAATACCTAATATACGGTATTAAATGTCGCCATTTAGATCATTATGATCAAAACCTTTTATTTATACATGAATGTTTAATGGGCTGGTCACGTCTGTCACAGAACCGATGGCCATTAGAGCAGTCAAGTTTTGGAGGCAAGCGTAGCGTAGGACGCCTTCCGGCCCGTTAGACCGACGATTTGCGAACAGCGCTGGTAGAGACTGGATGAGGAAAGCGGATGACCGGGATATCTGGTGCACAATGGAGACCTACATCCAGTAGTGGACTGTTATAGGTTGAAGATCTATTAAGACAACTAAAGTTTAAATATTACATATGTGTAAATCTAAATAGTTTGATAACAATAAAAAGTCTCCTAGCAAACAAGTGTTATGATTGCTGAATATTGTATAATACTTTAATCTGGGGGTCCGGTAGTGACCCCGCCAAGACGAGCCAAGCGGAGCGTTTTTTTGAACTCTAATAGAATTGGTTTCTGATGTACCAGATAGTTCATATTATCAGGATATAATATAAATGTCCATAATAGTGTTATAAAGTCTCAACTGAATAGCTTTATTAATCTAGATTTTATTGATATCTAAATTGATACCTACTTCAGATCAAAACTAAATATTCGCTCACTTCGCTACGAAAAGGCGAAGTCATACAAATTTACTATTATGTAGAATTTGTTGAAGTAAGGGTCAGTAGAGTAGAGACCGTGTAGATTTAGAAGTTTGGCTCTACGTGCGATCTGATATCATTTTAACAGCACAAATCTTATGTGGTCATCTTGGTAACATTTTACATGAAATGTTTTTAACGGGATGAAGCAATATACCGGTAATGAAACACCCCAACACTAGTTTCGGCCAATTTAGTCTAATGACACTGGCATCGTTTGCCGTAACTATCGCACAGTGCTTCCTCCAACCAAATAACCGGTTTGTTAGCACGGACATTTACGATCGTCTGTTTGAATTGTTTTTTTTTTCGAAAAATTAAAGCGTTCGTAACATTACCATGTTTATTAAGTCTGCAAAGTTTCAACTCTTCGTTAAGAAAACGGTGAAATTGACGCGCACTTTTTTGTTTAAACTTCATGTTAATGTTCACAATTTTATCACATAATGTTAATATGTAGCTTATGTTATAATTGTTAATCCAATAGTGCGTAGCCCTGGTGTCGTTTTCTCTCATCACATTTCCACAGAAAACCAGCGTCATACCTATAACAAGATTGAAGTTTATCAAAGGTAATTGAAGGCTTCTATGAAAAGGACTGTAAGGCGAGAATGAACAAGCTGTATCATATTCGTACGCATAATAACTTTTCATCCATCTCAACTGACGGATGAATGCCTGGTTCATTATTTTAGTAAAATGCGTTAATATTAAATTGTGTCTCATTACTAAAACTTTGCACTCATTGCTTCTGTTTCATGTTAGATTTTAATTGGTGACAACTAGTCCATTCATTCAATTATATAATTATTATATTAAACCATAATTTTTAAAGTTTCGTCATGATGTTGTAATATCATGTAAATTAGTGCAATTGAGGACCTGGACAATTGCAAGATAAGAGGGAACATTCTTTTTCTATTAAAACGTGCTCTATCTTCGGCTACTTAGTTTCTAATCAGATAAGATAGCGATCAAATTACTATTTTAGTAAAATAAATAACAAAAACAATGTTATTATAATAATACCCTGCATTTATAGATATAATAGATATATTATTTCCATTAAAGATTAAACACACGTGTCAAGTATATATTTCTAATTCGGATGGAGATAAAACGAGTATTTATCACTCGAAAGAGAGTTAACGGTAGACTCTTATCATATCAAGAATACTAGAAATAGTTTGTAAGATTACTAGGATTGTAGAAACAGAAATAATTCCGACATACGTTAATCGGTGTTTTGGAAACAAGATCATTATACGAGTAGGTATTAGCATCAACCGAATAGGGCCGTTGGAGCAGCCGAGTTCTGAGGTGGTGACCGCGTCTTGTCAAGCGTATCGTGGAGGCTGAAGGAAAAAATGTGTTGTACTTATTTGCACGAACCTATAAGTTTTCCTAATATCTTTCAACGTTAAAAAAACAAACAAGCTTTACCAATGTGTTCACAATTTATACATACAGGTCTAGGAGATATGATGGTCGTGTGGAGAATTATTCACGACCACGCTTAAACTTTGTTTGTTCTGAAAATTTTTGGTTGTACTAAAATTTGCTATTGTATTAGAAGTAAATAAGTACGAGTATTAGGTGGTAGACTCGGTACTGAGTCATCTAGGTAGGTACCACCGCAGTGCCAGGTATCAATTTCTCCTGATATCTTACTTATTTTACGAATATAGATAAGTTTTATGTCCATCAGTGTGACCGGCAGTCAAATTACCGGGAAATGTGTCTTAACCACAGACATCCGAATATACAATTAGACTGGACGAGCCGCCAAGTTTATAGGCAGTCCCAGGGTCGCAATTTCTTTTCGGTTCTTACCTGTGAAAAGTTATTATATTTTTGGTAAATTTACTGATTCATTGCGTGTTACAATTGCACAGGATGGAATTTTGAAAAAAAAAAACGGTAATTTCTTCTAATATTCGTGCGTCTTGACTCGTCTCACAGAGCGTAAACTGGCAGCCAGTGTATGCTCGTTGAGCTTACATTTGTCGCACTTTAAACGCGGCTCGCCCCATCTCTTGTATTGGGAAATCTGTGATCTTAACTTTACACGCTAGTATCTGAAATGAGATCACGTTATCGGAATAACACTTTATTATAGTCTGCAATTTACTATCAACAGGGCTGTCTTCTTGTTTACTAAACAATAAATTCACTTTTCGTTTTAATTCTTTTGGAATGTTTTTAAAAAAATATATGTGAGTAATATGAATCATTAGAATTAAGAAACGCCCTGCGTCCGTAGATGTTTCTTAATCAAAAGCAAAAGCGCAATAAGGCGATAATTGGCTTTTTTTAACTTATCCAATTACGCCGTTCGGCTATTCCATAAACAATAAGGGTGCTTAAGCTAATGGCGGCTAGCTGGACCAGCGTTGGGATAATTAAACGATAAATAGCCGCGCGACGTTACGATTATTATATTTAAAACAGTTTTGGATTCGCATCACTCGCGCGTAATGTGTCAACTGTGCGGGGGTCTATTCTGTAGGATTCTTATATATTTTATTTAATATAACAAACGGTGGCAATAAACAAATTCAATTATTTACTACACATGTGTTCGTAGATATCACTTTCACAACATCTAGGTGTATTGTTAAGATATCATATAGGTACCGACTTCTTCAAGTTAACTATTCGTATCGTTTGTTAGATACTGGATTTGTAATATTATTTATAATAGTGCAAGAGAGAGGTTTCTGATGAATAATTAAAATATTTACTGAATTATAAATTTTCATTTTGCGATATAAATTGGGTTGCAACCACCACCAACAACAACCTTTTGCAATTTTACTACCAAATTGGTGTAACGTTCGCAATACTTAATCAAAGTTGACGCTGTAAATGTCTGAAGGATGTTTCTTGTTTCTACAATTATTGATTCAGTGTCGCATTGTTACTAGTTGAAACTATCCTTAAAGATAAGCTTAAAAAGAACGTGAACTCAACGTTATTTGTGTCTCCATAAAACATTTTAGTATTATAGATATATCTAGAACCTATAATGTTAAATGAATAAATATAATATGCATTTATCCATTTAGCATTCCCAAAAATAACTAAAATAACACATGACTATGCAACTATTACGATTAGTCAAAATTTGCGTATGATAGCAAGAATAGTCGCCCAACAGTCATTACCGCTGCTCGTTAACTCTCTCTAATTGCATCGGGTTAATATAGACTTTGTTAAATAAAATCTCTCATCTCGCCCCCTCCGACCCCCACTTGTCGGGATTTTGGAGGTCCCTGGGTTCATAAGTTGTGTGACCCTTTTTGGACAAACTATGCGCATATCTTTTGTGTTTATAATGTTATCCCAATGCAATCTATACTAATACTATAAAGCTGAAGAGTTTGTTTGTTTGTTTGAACGCGCTAATCTCAGGAACTACTGGTCCGATTTGAAAATATCTTTCAATATTAGATAGATCATTTATCGAGGAAGGCTATAGGCTATATATAATCGCTAATACGCTACGAGCAATAGAAGCAGCGCAGCAATGAAGAATGTTTTAAAATCCGGGGGGATTTTCTCATACCCAAGTATGAAAAACCGATTTGAAAAAAGCTCCAAAGCTTCCGTTGCGTACGCTGCGTAAACGGTTAGTTTCGCAAAAGTCATGTATGAGAGTATTGTTCCGCTTTTAAAGGTCTACAAAAAAGTCCGCGACAGCATATGTCTATCTTTAAAGGTTAGTTCCCTATAACATATTTTACGATGATTTTTTTAAAAATAATTCTTCATTTGCGAAGGTACTGTCACAAATATGATTAATGATTTTTTTTTACTACTTTTATATAAACGAAGTAGCGGGTTAAAGAGAGCGTTAAGCTGAAGTAACTATTCCACGCGGACGAAGTCGCACGCAAAAGCTAGTTTAAAATATACTTGTCATTACTTTTCGTGAATTACATAGAACCTACAAAAAAAATTATGATTTTCGAAATTATGAATTATACGAACACTAGTACTATATATATATTTTATTCAAAATATTTTAATTTTTAATCAATCGTGAGCGTGTTCCCGGCAGGATAACCCACGTGCATGTGAGGTTGGTTTGGATTGACGCGTGATAGGGACCAATCTATATATAAAATCGTATGGGATATTCCCTAAAGAAACCAACCAACCAACGTTAAAAAGTAATAAATATTTTGTCCGGAACCCAAGTCCAGATCCCGGCTCGGTTTCGGCCATTTTTTCCGTTATTTACCGCGGTGCAGATGCCCTTAATGACGCGTTCTGAAACTTATGATGATACTTGGCTGCGCAGGTCAGGCCCGATGTTAATTGCACAAGGAATTAAAGAATTTTCCTTCTTCAGCAAAATTAATGGGACAGAGGGAGTGTTATGCTCCGAAATTTCCGCGAACTTTGTTCTTTGATAAAGAGCGGGTTTCGTTCGGCAGCCATATATGCTCTCTGTGACGTTATATTTTTTAAATTAACGACGTCCATGTACGAAGTATTTGATGGCTGCTATATCATAATATGTTTTAATATCTACGTTACTCATATACGTATAAGCATTACTTTTTTAGTTATTGCAGTTGCGTTAGATTCGTTTTGTAAATATTTCAATTATACAAAATAAGCTAATAGTAACGGTATTTTAATAAATAAAATTGAGGGCTATGCTAATAAAATTGAGCATCTAAACAGACAGGTTCGTTTGAAGTAAGATAAACATATGTAAGCCATTATCCGCCCTAATAACACCTAATACGTGGGCGAAAAAAAATGATTTATATGTATGTAACTTACTAAAATGACTTATAAGTATGTAAGCCAACTTCGGTTAAATTTTGGCAAGCAGTAGGGATTAATGGTTATCATCATATTATTATTTTTTATAATAAAAATATGAATTTGTACAAAGTAGTTCGTTTTATGATTCCAATGAAACTTAGTTGCTAAATGATAGCATAGTATGAAAAAGTACTATCTGTAGTACCATTTTATCATAGGTAATGATGTCAATAAGGACGACCAATTAGAATATTGCTTATCGTTTCGTACAACTGTCGAACTTTTAATTGGCGCAGCTCCTACATTTGCGCCAAATTACGGCCCGCATTGCGTAGGTGTTTATCTTTATGGCTGGCGTAAAACAATTAACTGATGAACTTGAAGACGTCCGTAGCGCCACGTGGCGGGAACATTAAGAACCTTACGCCTGCGTTCGCGTACGATTAAAATTATCCCGCGCCATTATTGCTCTGAGTGAGAAGTGACGCAGACCGTGTGATGTTTAGAAATGGCAGTAGCGTAGTTAAAAAAATTAGTTTTAAAAACATTTTATTCTTGAAGAATTAATATTTATTTATGTTATAAGTGTACAGGACGGTCTGGACGCTCACCTGATGGTAAGTGATACGCCAGACCATGACAGAGCGGCATTAAAGGAGACCAACAACTGATAGACAGTTATTATCCTCCATCAACGCCGCACTGCGTCGTCACCCGAGACAACAGATGTTAGGTCTCTTATACCCGGTAATTTCACTAGCTACAGTGCCCTCATCCAGAAACACAAAAGTGCATAACACTCCTGTTTCACGGGATGATATCTGGCACTGCGGTGGTACCTACCTAGACGACTCAGTATCGAGTCTACCACCTAGTAACTTACTTCTCCTTATAAGGTATATTTTACGTACGTTGATTTTGTAGACTTATGGGTAGGCGTCCAACTGTATGACTAGGCCGATAGTTGTTTGAACTAAAATCATTCAACTTTTAACAACTTGGCGTATTGAAAGTAACCGCTATCGAAATGATTGATCAAGTTTCAGCCAAGTAATTCAAATTTAGTTCTGCTTTTCTCCGCTGCAGCGCTAGTAGTTATAAAAATAAATATGGCGCCTGCAGCGTTAACAGTGAATGTTGTTGTTTGATTATTTCTGGTTTGCCATTTTAAGTAAAATTAAAGTGTTTTAAGTAAAATAAAAGAAAGTGCCAAATAAAAGTAACTAAATGACTAAACACGTTGTGGTCAACGACATGGTTAGTTGTCCTTCAGCTATTTAATTGAATGCCGTCATTTAACAAACAGGCTAGGCCAAAAAGATGGCTTATTTAACCAGATGGCTGTGACATATAATATATCTATTTTTCGAACGTCCCGGTATATATCAACCGTAAGTCTATGGCGAGCGATGTTAACAAAGACGATTGGTGAGACGGAGCGAGTTCAAGATGACGACGTGATTGGCGCCCTACTTAATTAATGCGGCCCTCTAATTAATAACAATAATTCCGCCGGGATCCGCCAGATGACGTCTCTCAATCCTCAGCGCCAGCTCTTCAATCCGCACATAAATTTTCATTGTTGCCGAATGGGACGTTATGAAATGGGACGGAGGAATTGTGTCTTGATTTGAGCTTTGTAGTCAAAATGATATGTAGTTATTATATGATATGCAGTTATTATGTTTTTTTTTTGGTTTACTAATCTATTTTAAATTTATTATTTTATTGGTTTTCTCTGTCGCCAGTAGGATCTTCGAAGCTTCTACACACTGGTCCAGTGCGTGTAAGCTTTTAAAAAGAGGGTCTTCCAGTGTAAATCTTTCGGTACTTAAGTCAACCGGCTCGTGGTAGATTCATTTGAATAACAATGAAGACACAGGACAACAGTCATGATGAACATTAAAAAAAATCATCAAAGCTCACCATTAAAAAAGAGCTCCAGTTATTGAGAACCTATGGGTCCCATTTTATGATAGTCATAGAAGCTATTTACAATTAGCGAGGTACATGCTACGTGCCAAAACTATTGTTTACCATGGGAAACTGACTAATGTAGAGACTCTATGTTGATATAAATATATGCTCTAAGCATAAAATATATTGGCATATTTAGTACATAATGTACGAGTATGTTTTTATCTGGTTAAACTTCACGAAACTCTTTACCAATATTTTAAATAAAACATGATGATACGTATTATACGTTCAAGTCTTACACTTTTAGAATCCGAGTCAACTTCACCGGCTCGTAGTTCAAATCATGAAAGTCATAGTACCTTAGTCCAATAATATTCTGTATTTATATATATATATACTTTTTTACATCATTGCCTTAGTCCAGCAGTCGACGTCATGGCAATAGTAGTTTTACGCTTATTTTCACCAAGTGGTATTATGATCCGTGTAAACCTGCAGTTCTAAGTTGTACTTCTGTTTAGAAATTAATTAACGCAGCAATATATTATCCAATTTCTATCTCCCACAACATTTATTGTGGGGTCTTCACAGAACAAGCGAATCGGTAAATTTAGTTACGTGTCTAAGTGGGTAAGTGTTTCGTAACCTAGCAGCGGGTCAGACGGAAGCCCGGCCGCCCGTGACGTCACAGGCACAAAGGCATCGTCCCGGCGGACGCCGCACAAGTGCCAGGGGCGACAGATCAAACGCGCCATTGTTTTATCTTAGCGCGCCAAGGGCGGCCATATTGCCGAAAATTGACAGATTGTGTTTTTTATTGGCTAACGGTTTTTGTTAGTGGCCTTTCACATTATTAACTGCTACTGTGGGGCTCAGAAGACCTTTTTTACCAGTTTTATTGAAACGTTATGTGCTGGCTAAGACACATATTTCTTTGAAATAGCCTTAACTAGATTGTTCTTGGCGGAATAGCAATTATCTAAAATAAAACTTTCCGCTATTAATATCTATGTCGTCAGCCCTACATTTCTCTCCTGGGTTAGGCCTCCCGTGGGCAACTCATTGTTTAGGGGCTTGGACGATCCACCGCCACAAAGATTCAGTACGTATTGGTTACTAGCTTTTGCGTGCGACTTCGTCCGCGAGGAATAGTTACTTTCGCTCACGCTCTCTTTAACCCGCTACTCCGTTTATATAGGTGAGTTAAAACTGCTATATCTCATAAGATATTCGTTTAAATTGAATGATGTAAAGGGCAATTTTGTTTAAAATTAAATACTTGTATTAAAGTATTTATTTGGAGAAGGATTAATATCATATTTACGAAAACACCTTTGCAAATGATGCACTATTTTAGTAAATAAAAAAAAGGGAGCTAACCTTAAAAGGTAGACATTTGCTCTCGCGGAATTTTTTGTAGACCTTTAAAAGGGGAACAATACTCTCATACATGACTTTTGCAAACCTTTAATCGTTTACGCAGCGTATAATATATATATGTATATAAGGACTAAAGTTATATATATATAAATAATATCTAACACTGAAAGAATTTTTCAAATCGAACAAGTAGTTCCTGAGATTAGCGCGTTTAAAAAAACAAACAAACTCAACTTTATAATATTAGTATAGATTGGCCAGAGCTCGTATATTAAGGAGCAACTCGCAAAGGCAATCAGGTCTGCAGCCGACATCGACAAGTTCATAAAAACACACACACCGTCATGTGTGTTTTTATGCTCTTTATGTTCTTTATATTAGGCGTGATGACTGAGATGTCGAAAATTAGTATATCTTTAAAAGAAGTATGTGTATCCGTTGCTTAGTAGGTACATATATTACACGACCTGCGCTTAAATGCTGTTCATAGACATTTATTATTTATCATTGATACTAGAAGTATATATTACACACCAGTTGCATTAGCTAGCCTAACCATCGAGTTTGCTTTTATAGTATATATTTTTTTGTTAATATATAGTAGAAATAAAACGTGTCCCGTACTTTAATCATGTGGTGTGGCTATACTACAGCGACACTGTATAGGTTTCTGCGCTTTCTTTTGTCACTCCGGGAACGTGAAGGTGACATAATTCTGTGGAACATTTCCAAGTATTTGAGAGTTACACGTGCCGATGTTTGTTTATATTACTTGAACTGGAATAAATGGTAATCATAACAAACAATTTTTAAAAATTGAATCGTTGCATCACGCATTATACTTGTAGCTAATATAATCTTGTATAGGACTTGACTGTAGGTATTTTTCTGAATGAATTATGATGTACCTTTTTACCTTTGAGTTATTTGGAAAATTAAGGTGATTTTATCGATAAGGTAGTTACTGACCTCGCCGCCCGTAACGCTGATTCAGTGCTTGTTTGGGATAGCCATTTCGGTGATTCCCTGTTACTAGATAAATGTTTTTCATTAGCTTAGCTATTATTCTCTACATTGTATTATCTGTGCTAATACTAAACACTAGTGCTCAATGTATTTATCAGATATTCTTAATTTAATGTTTAAATAACATTCGCTTTTAAAAAAATAAAGAACGCGTTCCATTAAAATCAGTCGTTTGTTTTTTATCTTTATTTTGAAATAATCTTTGATCGTTCCATTGAGCTGTATCATTTTTATAGTCTTCCAAAGACAAATTGCCACAAAAAAGTTAACACCGCCCGCAATAGTAATAGGGTCATTAGAGATAAAGCTTAGGGTCATTTATACCCAGTCGATGTAGTTTATGCCATATCTATATTTGCGCAGGATAGTTGAGGGTTGGCAAATCATTTTTTATTATTTGTATGTTAATTTACTAAATTTTTAATATTAAAGAAAACCACTTAGATGTGCATGTTTTAAAATGAGTAATTTTAAGTATTCACATCCCATGTAAACTATATTCTTGAATTTTTTTTGATAATTATTCATTTATAAATCCATTATATGCAATTAAATTAAAAACAAAGGATGTAGATAATATTCTCTTTCTTCCAAATGAAATGAGTAATTTTCGAAACTGCAAAATAATATAAATACTTTTTAAGCAGAAGGATAAAGACTCGCTTGAGCTCGATGGGAGCCTACAAACAATAAATTTATATTCCTTTTCCTCTTCAATAGATTTTAAAATCAGATGCACAAGAAACCAAATGTTTTTTTAATTAGTATAGATATATAGGAAGGAAAATAAGAAAATGGCTTACTTGCCGGTAAATGATACTTACGGCCCTACTGCCCTTAATATTGCAAAATGAAACACAAAATTGTACATTTGCAACATTAAGGAGCATAGAAATAAAAAAAAATATGTAAAAAGATAGTGCTAAATTCATTTGAAAAATGTTTTTAACACATATATTTGATTTAATTTTGCATATGTATTTGAATGGCATCCCTGAATCGAGGATAGAATAACCCAATAATATGATTGTGCCAGGATTGGGTTGTTGCGTGGATGTTGGCAGCGGGGGACATATGTCGCGGGACCCCATTCGATTATTGTTTCGCCACGGATATGTCAGGATCGGTTGAAATGCGAATAGTGCAAGGTCGCCGATACGAGATTAGGGGACGCGCCAGGAAAATGTTTAGTAAATTGTTTTATGTTAGAACTCCCAAACCTATCTTTATTTCCTTTAAAAATAATAAATACTAGTTTTATGTGAAACAATGTAGAAAGTAATTTAAATGTCTATTATTGGCTTTTGACGTTATTGTAATCCTAAATTTTTTTTTCATGTTTATTCACTATGATTTTCTGTGCGACTTTGGTATCACTTCAGTCGGTCATATTCCTAACAAAGCATGGCTCACCCACACTTAAATGGCTCTCATACTTAATATCTAATATACCTTTTGTTTCGCCCAACTTGGTCACGTGTTCTCCTCAAGATAGACACATACATAGAAACGTTATTAAAATAAATGAAAATTAAGATTTGGTAATTAATTAAATACATGCGGACGGCCATCTAAGTTATAGGTCATATACCTAACATAATTTTTATCTTTTTTGAATCTACGTATAAACTAAAATTTGTCCTTGTATTGTATATATTATAATTATGGATTCAATTAATATTACGCAATTTATTAAACTTCTCACAATGCACCACGCGTGGGGTCGACACGTGACGTATATTCTATGAACCCTAGCGAGCGTGAATAGAGGCTAATGATTTGCAATCTTCACACTTTATCATTGTGGCGATGACTTTACTTCTATGGATTTTGACATTCGTCAAATGTTGTGTTCAAAGTCAACTAAACTTAGGGTCTTAACATTTATTAGGCTTTAGAAAATATAGAACTTGTATGGTTAAATAATTTCATCAATCCGCCTTATCTTCTTCATCTCAAGCATTGCAACGTATCAGGCAATTCCTTTCCAGCGGATAGTGTTTCTAGAAATAAAACTTTAAAATGTTATCTTAGTTAAAATTAAATTAGTTAGCAATTATGTAAGGCCTGACTGACTGCCTGTTATCCTAAGGAATTTGTTGAGATTCTTATTTCTTACTTAGTTGCAAATTGCAAGTATAAAATCGATATTTCGTAAAACAAATAATATTTTCACATTTTTTTTCTACTATTCATGATTTCATTTGTAGTTATGATCGTTAAAGTATTGATAATGCTATAAGGAGACGAGATAGGTGGGAATGAGAAAAGTTTCAACATTTTCCGTAGCACTATCACTAAGAAATTGCATTAAGCCTAATGGAATCTAAAAACAACTTGGCAAATCCCGTGACATTATGTCGGCATCATTACTCGGGCGTATAATATCAGCTGACGCAGTAATCCCTTAACCCTCTGTCGCGTGAGAAGTGAATTAAATCGCCGCGGGGTCCGATCGACCACTTAACGTAACGTGTCTATGTCTTATAGTTCTGGGGATAGGCTCACTTGTGCATGAGATATTTAGAGAATAGCTTACGTCATTATTTCTTTTAAAAAGAATCAATAAGGTAGTAATTGCCGGTGTAAACCCGTTTTCGAGTTTCTGATGTTCCTAAGTTGAAAACTAGTATTAGATCAGCTATCAGCTTAGTTTAGATTTTAAGGATTTGTATTACAAAATAAAAAAAACACTATAATTACGTGTGGTAATGGCAGATTAGATAACAAAGTTCAACGCCTCTACTTTTGTAGCGGAACCCGGAAGCTGACAAAATATTCAGCTGACTACGGGTGGCGTAGACTCATTCAATTTATGCCTGTGACAGTCCAGAGTACTCGGGGCATACTCCATGATGTGAAAAGTTTTACATAATGTCCACATTAGGCGGACGACAAGAAAATACTAGTAACTAAAAGTTAGGTTGAATTAAAGAGCGCTACTACCCTCACTTATCTTTATGTCTGAAAGAATGGGAGTGGTGACAGCAAATTGTATTCTTATATTCTGTCATGCTGTAGCATCTATCAATATAAATGCATAAAGTTATAGTGTCTATTTGTAATAAAAAATAAATGCATTTTACTACACGCTCATGAAGGTTTACTGTCTGTCTGTCTATCTATTTATCTAATCTCTAGAATGTATGGACCGATAAATAATGTTAATTTAATTTCCATGTGGACGTTATAGCTAACTAGTTAACTAGATAGTCTGCATGGAAATAAAATTAACATTTTTTTTCACAATAAAACAAAACAATAAAGTTGTTTGCTCAGTTACGGGTTCCTAGCCCTTGGAGTACAACGATTGATAGTGCAGCGAGGGTGCCCCTGAAAGTTAATTCATGTTCGTTGTCACTGCGCGCCTTATTGCTACCGGGAATGCACTTTCTTATGAACTATGGACCACGCGCGGATAACTTTTTATTACATTTTTCATGTTACCCGTGTCTGGATTCGCCGCGGTTTGTAAACGGAATAGAGTAGAAATTGTTTTCAAAGTTTTCGTTTGCAACGGAGTATTTTAATCTAGAACTTCTTGTTTTTATAACTCCGCTACGAATCAGTAGCTAGATCAATAATCTTTACCGTCCCACTACAGGGTATAGGTTTTTCTATACAGTATGACTTTGTGGAGATTGGCCGTCACCCACGCGGGAGTTTTGGAGGTATGAAAGATTACTATCCGTAAATAGTATTTGGGACTGAAGCTTTAACGTGTCTCTTGAAGTATGGATCTCTCCTTGATATTTCGGTCACCCATCTGATAAATGGCCGTTGCGACAGCCGCTGGAATTGCGCGATTGTCAAAGGTACCTGTTGATAAGTGATTACTGTATACTATCCTAAATTGAATCAATGTAATCAAATTTAAACACTTAGTGATATTTGTTTATATATGAATTCTAAAGCTCCATGGGAATAATCATCAAATACTCGTTGGAGGACTCCGCAAGCAATATATTTTCTATGGTCTACCCGTTATAGTCTTCAGGCGATGAAATGAGGGTTTCAAATCATTATTTAAAGATAACTTTAATTAATTAAGTAATTTCCATGTCGGAGTAGATATACATTATTATCGCTGTCACAAGACAAGAGCATAAGCTTACAAAATGTTAAACACGGAAAATTTGTCATAACTCTATTAATGGTTATTAGGTCGGGGCGTGAACAAAAGTGACGAATGTTCGCGAGTTATTGTTCCCGTAATCCTCCGCGCACAAAGACGAGTTAACCCTTAAATGGCGCGGGGTCCCGACACGCGCACTGTCACATTCACAATATAGCGACATACTTTATTATAATATTTCCGTTCGATATTGCCCCTGTTTTGCACGGTTGATTGTTGTTACACACAACCGACATTTTTAAATAGTTATGTATTTTTAATTTATTGTCATCAACCTCAAACGAACACAGGCTGTTCTTAGTTACTTCTAATCCCAACAGTCGGAAGCTTTCTGCACTCATGAGCTATCAGCAATCTTCTTCAGGTAATTTGACCATCTAGTGGGTGGCTTTTTATACTGTAGTAATAATAACATATACGAGTATATAATACTGGATTTTAATTGTTTTTCAGACTTTTTGATCCATGAAAAGGTTTAGGAGACCATTATTTTATTCAGATGTTAGTTATTATAGATAATTTATCACTGAAATCTTACAATTGATATTTTAAGTTACTCTTAAAGTTTCTCTGTATTAATGTTATCTTACAATTGATATTTTAAGTTAATCTTAAAGTTCTCTGTATTAATGTTTATAATTTTAAGTATAATATCACTGCAAATATCACAATCATTAAAATTTGTTCTATTATTAAAACTGAACTCAAAGATCAACCCGCTACATTAAATAAAAGTAGGTTAAAAAAACTAGTTTCATTTATATACTCAGAAAACTCTCACCCCGTGTGTACTGTTGCGTTGCAAAATGCTGCATGATCCGAGATGACAATAAATCATGTAATTTGGCGGACCGCTTTCCGTGTAGCTTCATAACCTCGGGTGGATTTGCCACTGCGATGGCAGTAGTCGTAATACAAGCATTACTAGATTCACAGTTCATATGCGGATATTTCAATTGGGGGTTACACGTTTGGTTTAAACATATTGCTTGGGGGAGTAAAGGTGTCTTTGTTTATTATCTTCGTTTACAACATCATTTATCCTGATTTACACTTAAGGTCTGAGATTTTAAGGTAAGATTTTTTGTACTAGGTAGGTACGTCCTAGGGTTAAATATGAATTTTGAAATTTTATAGTGACGACGACGACCCATTTCGGTATAATGGTTGAGACATCGGCTACTACACCAAGGGTTCCAGGTCCCCGGGCAGTACAAACATTTGTGTGCATGGACATGTCTGATTGTATAAGTTTGAATGTTTTTAATGTGTCATATGTATGTGTATAAGTATATTTATCCGTTATTTATTTAGTACCCATAATACGTGCTTCACGCTTAACTTGGGGCTAGATGGCGCTGTGTGAATGTCACTGGCTATTTATTAATAGTGTATTTAAGAAGTATTTTATTTGTATGGTGATATTCCAATAAATAAACGCCATGTTACAAATTAAAAAAGAAAACACATGTCGTTTATTTAATGTATCTTATTTTGAATAACTTATTATGAATACGTAATGTTTGAACTTGTCATTGTTAACAATCATTACATGATATATTCACCGCAAAGACCGGCAAGTATAAGTTACGCAATCAAACTTCATGTGACGCATAGAAATGTATTCTGGAATGGCTATTTACACGTGATTTCCATCGGAACTCTATCAGTACATATTCGAAGTCATAACAGTGTATGTAGCAAACGCTTGGCTGAGCTTTGTTACATAAGTTGGAACAATGGACAAAGCGTCGACACAATGGACAATGCTTTGCCTCCGATACGATAATACACTCATCTATTGATGTCTGTGTGTGTAGGTTATGTAATGCCTAATGTTATGTATGGGTTTAATCAAGCTAAGCTTCTAGACGTTCATTATAAAGCGAAGGTTCTCGAATTGTTATTCGTACTGTGCTGGGATTGTAAATTAGGGTTGAGGTATTCATGTAGTGAAGGAAAGGCAGAAAAAGAGATTTAATAAGCTGATGATGTAAGTTCATTATTTTGGTAGATATATCAGCATAAGCTGCAGTAGTAGGAGGTTAAGAGAGAAGCAGAGTGAACCACGTCTGAGTTAACTTAGGATTAACAGTCAGTATATATATAAATATATATACTTATATTTATTATTTAGAATTTTAAAATTACTTTTGCTCCGTTTTTAACGGTTTTTAAACGAAAACTTGTAACACATTTAAGTTTATATCCAGTCAGTTTTCTTATTTTTTGGGAAATTTTAACTAAATGCACTACTCCAAGTTATTTCATTTGCATGATTAAAATTAATAACAATGACATCATAATTAAAAATTATACTGATGCTTAAATAATGATATTTATAAGTAAGCACTGTCTTATAAGATTGTTGGAAGTTTCTTAATAGAAATCGTTATATCAGTTAACATTTTAGTATTGGTAAAAAGTCGATCTCTTTTTTCGATCTCTCTGGTTTCGTTAATTTACATTTAATCTACGCGATTTTGTTCTTCCGATGGCCGTTGGAGCAGACGAGTTCTGGAGTGGAGACCGCGACTCGGCAAGCGTAGCGTAGGATGCCCGGACCGATGGACCGACTTGCGAAAGGTCGCTGGTGGAGGATGAGAAAAGCGGAGGACAGGGATATCTGGCACAAAATGAGGGAGACCTATGTCCAGCAGTGGACTGCGATAGGTTGAATAGGATGTGTTTAATGTATTAGAACCAACCTGCTTCTTTATCATCATATACGAAATGCTCATATGATAAACCTACGAGGGGAATTAGCTACAAAAGTATTCACGGTTAAGCAGTCGCTTGATACACAAACGAGGATTACCACAGATGTCGTACTAACGCTGATATTACAAGGCGTGGTTCTGGTAGATAAGTAGATTTGTGACGGCACGGTAACGACACACATAAATTTGTCGGGCAAACACCGTTACTGCGGCTAAGCTTCTGTAAACAGGGGCCCGAGTGACACCGCGCGTTTGAGGGTTAACAATATTTCCGGGAATGTTGGCAATAACAATTGTGTTATTAAATGGTTTGTCATTTCGAAGTATTCTATGTCGATATAATTATGTTTCTAAAAGGTTAGATCGTAGATTTTACTAAAAGGTTTCACTAGTAAAACGATGCAAATGCTAGTTTATTCAAAAGATAACATTATTTGACGATCCAGTGTAATGGTCGAGAAGTCAGCAATTGCTCAAATTTCTGGGTTCGATCCCCGGTCAGTACAAATATTTGTGAGTCTGTTTGTATTATGCTGGGTGTTTCTATATTTTTATTTCCAATAAAAAGTTATGTTTATCTGTTGTTTAGTACTTATAATTACAGGCGAATGCTTAGTTCGGGGCTAGATGGCGCTGTGTGAACGTGAGTGATTATTTATTTCATTTATAAGATGCCTTGCAATCTTCATATTTGAAGATTGAAGTTATTTTATTTCGTACTGGTTTGGAATGTTAATTCTGCTAATAAGACCTAACAAGATTTTTCGCAGTCGATCAACTTCAATGCCACTCTCGCAAGTATCCTTAGTCCACTACATAAATTCAATACTCAATACTCAGTTGTTCTGCGATTACTATTCTATTGTTTACAATAATAGGACTCTGTAAACTATGCCCATTAATGATTTTTATTATATTATGAATACAAAATGGCCAATTTGATCATCAGATGGTCATCTCATGCACACGTCTGCGCACGACAGAAAAAGGTTAAAGGATATGGATAACTGTACAAAGTAAAATATTTTCCGTTGTAGCACCCACAATCCTAAGAGAGTGACCACTGTGCTGTTGCTAACTAGTTGAAACGTAAAGATAATCCAGTGTGGTGACTGCCTATTCAACCCTACAGCCCGAAACGCAGCTGTATCAAAAGCTTAGCTGATTAAGTTATCCACGCAGATGTCTTTGGACACGATATTCTCTACTCTATCTTTCTACTATTGACTTAGTCCATCACCATATTTTTTACTGGACTTTTGTTGAAATCGGAAAATTTTCGCACTAAATCGGACGACTATATCTATGTCTGTGTGAGTTTTTTGCCGGAGTCTTCTCAGTAGAATCAATTGTCCGAACCGAAATTTATTGACAATTCAAGTATCTTCTAAAGACTAATTTGAATAAATTCAATTTGAGTTCGAGTTTAGTTTTGTGGCAAGGTGGCGCGTGCGCAATTCCTGACGGCTGCATCCACAATGCAACGGAAGACGTTGCGCGCCGCCCCCGGCAGATGGCGCGCTACGTCTGCTTCTAATGAACCAAGTTTTATTGACCTCCGCTTTTGTGATAGCTTTTATTGAGTCTTCTTTGATTTGGCGATGAATTTTTGTGTATTTATAATGTATTATAATAGAGCTGTTGTTAGACGGTTGCAGTGTTGAGCCACTTAGGCGATGACGTTTTATTGATGGAAGATTGATTAAGTGGTTGCGGGAGGTCGGTGGAAACTTGTTTTCGTGTATTGCAATCATAAGAATGCATTAGTTTGGTCTACGTATCTTAAATACTGCATTCCAGACTAAATATAAAATCTACTGTAAATAATTTTATCGTCTGCACCGGGTTTTGCTTGTGAGCTTATCTTGCAGTCAATGACCATGTCTTAGCTCTATGTATTAATCATTGACAAAATGAACTAATTATTGAGTTTGGCTTACGAAATTTAGGATGCCTTTTCTCAATATAATAAACTTCAGTAGTACATGTTGTCAAAAAATACAAAGCTGAACTTTGAACTTAATATGTTGTCTTAATATGTTAAACTATCATATGAAAAGATATAGGGAGTGGACATTCAACTATATTTTTGAACAGTTGTATTTGAAGTCTTTTTTTGGCCATCCTTCGGTCGAGACAGCAAAAATTACCTAACATCTGTCCACACGGGATACTGAGGATGCAAAGTAAAGAATTTCCTTGAGAAAAAATTGGGAGATGGGATCGCTTTAACCGATTATGAGGATGAGTAGGTATTAAAGACTACCATCCTAAGGGCCGTACTTTTGATATTGAGTGTAAGTTAACCACAAATGGGTCCATAAAAATAAGTATTTTTTTTCGGAATAAAGTTTAAAGAACAAGAAACAATTTTACGCTTTTAATATCTAAACAAGTATGTAAGACACCATTCAAGACACACGAAACGTATAATTAAAGCGGTGGCTCCCCAAAAGCCGTCCACCATAGACAAACCAAACGCGTGCATAATAAAACTAGTTCTCGGCACGCGTCTTTAACAACGCACTTAAAGATAAGAACACGCGCCAATCCAGCTATAATAATGAATGAGTTTAAAATAAACCGTACAATAGCATCTTGTATTACACAGTTTTGTATGGAGAGGAAGTCGGAGGCAGCTGGCCGGTCGGTAATGATGGTTTGAGTGCAAGCTTTGTGTCGTCTTGTCGCGTGCTTGCGTATTATTCAGTAAGTGGGTGGAAAGGTGTTGTACCGTTGGACTGCGGAGACGGTTGCCCGAGGGTCGGGAATGAGATATGATTGAGCGCGTTATAAGGTCGCGTTGCATTTGTTTTGTGCAGATGTTTAAAACTATATTAGGGGTTTCGTGACCTTATGGGGCTTTCTGCAGATGTGTAGGTGTTAGTGTATATTCTAAACAAGAAAGGTATTTATTTCATACGAACCTAGGTAAATGAGTTGAAAAACTACTTGATGGTAAATGATAGGTAACCGCTGCCACCCGTGAACATTCGTTACTCCATTGAAGAATTGTTGACTTTTAAATACGGAGAGAGAAAAGTATACATAGTCAGTGAGTGGGTTTAGAGCACTCAATGAGCTCACTCACAAAGTACCCATTCAAATTATGCAACACTTTGACGAGTTAGTGAATAAGATGGAACGTATTTATAACAAAGTTTCATCATTGGCGTACCGAAAGCAGAATATTCTGTGAAACCTTGGCTTCAGCTTCAGCTACCGAAGACACATCACAGTAATGTTAAAAAAAGACATATGTGGGAAGGCCTGTATCCTGTGTTATAACCTAGATAATAACCATCTCTAATAAATTGTACCTTGAGTACTTTCATCGTACATCTACATTCGTTAATAATGTCTGCCTATAGATGACAAAAAAAATATGTGTCTCGTACATACTCGAGCTTAAAACTGCAGTTGGAAAATAGTTCAGTTTATTTGTAATTTATTATTTATATTTTGAAAACAAGTTGATTAATATATTATAGAGACATAGAGCGTCGTGAAGTCTCTGTAGAATGTTATACAAACAAGAATTAACTAACAGATAACAACCGACATAATTGCCGAGTAATGGTGTCTTCAGTCAGGGGTTGGCATGTAATTTAGTCAATTTGCGTACGCAATATCCTGTACGGAACCCTCAGTGCTAGTCTGTGCCAGTGTAAGCTTATTGTTGTTTCAATAGTGCTTTGTGTTAAGTTATTTAATTCGGTATTTTCCACCATCCACAATTATAAATACCAAATCTTATTTTTATAAAAGCGCACCTAATTGTATATGTCGTTTCGTTGATCACTTTAATTGATTTACAATATAATACATATTAGGTCGATTGATCATAGTGAGCAATGACGTCACATATCAATAATTTCATACAAAATATATGGAAACGTTCCTTTTTGACAGTTCATAAAAAGTGCGTCAACCACAGACATCCGAATATACAATTAGACTGGACAAGCCGCCAAATTTATAGGCAGTCCCAGTGTCGCAATTTCTTTTCGGTTCTTACCTGTGAAAAGTTATTATATTTCTTGGTAAATTTACTGATTCCTTGCGATGATGGCATGTTACAATTGCACAGGATGGTATTTTGGAAAAAAAACGGTAATTTCTTCTAATATTCGTGCGTCTTGACTCGTCTCACAGAGCGTAAACTGGTAGCCAGTGTATGCTCGTTGAGCTTACATTTGTCGCACTTAAAAACGCGGCTTGCCCTATCTCCTGTATTGGGAAATCTGTGGCGTCAACGATTAGTGGTGTCAAATACTCAATTACCTTATACGGTTTTATTACAACCGAAAACCGACGGGGCGGTAGGTAATGTTGTGTTCAGTCTATTGCCAATTCAACGTACTACTCCTGCGTTTCATGTCGGTATCTTTGCTTCTTCGACAGATTCCTCATTTCGGCTCTTACTTCTTTGGGAAACAATATAGTACGCTTCATAACGTGTTTGGCAAAGGGATTCTACACGATGTTCTTAAGAAACTAAGGTAGTTTGGATAAATGATTTCCCTGAGAGCGTCGGTGGCTCAATGGTGTGGACTGTCGCCCTCGTACCGGGAGGGCTGAGGTTCAAATCCCGCCACGTACCAATGTGTTTTCGAATTTTCGAAAAATATATGTACATTATCCGACGCTCTTATGGTGAAGGAAAACATCGTGGGGAAACCTTCATGCACGCCTGCGAAGATATTCTAAGGTTGTGTGTGAAGTCGTCCAATCCGCACTGGGTCCGCGTGGACGACTAAGGCCTAATCACCCTATACGGGTAGGCTCGTGCCCCTCGGTGGGGACGTTTAATGAGCTGATGATGATGATGATGATCTCCCTTTATTTATGTGATGTAGATATTATTAGAATTACCATGTATTACATAAATATGTTTTGTTTCAGGAAACGAAGAAGATGGTGAACCCCCAAGTAACGATGATAATGCAGGTATGATTATCATTTATTTTGTTATTAGTAGGTATTGTTATTCTAAATGACCTTCAAACAAGTGTCATATCAATTTTATTTAATATTTCGTATCTTACTCGTCTGGATTAAGAAGTAATGTAAGGCGCTTTCATATAAAATTTTTCAACAATCGTTTTTAAAACTTTTTGGTGTAGGACTTAAAGTAGCCATCAAATATTGATTGATAAAAAAGATGGGCAGTATAAGGACTGAAAAAAAGGATAACAATTTAAACCTTAAGATCTCTAAAGCACAAGTTAGAACTTCATCTTTCACAGTCATGACTTCATTCAATAGCGGCGAACTTTATCGGTCAAGCTGTAAAGGCAGACTGCCACCAAACAAGAGAAAATCGGATTAAACGATGAATATGATTATAATTCGCCTGAAATGTACTACCATAGGACACAAGCTTTTCCTCACACAACATCTATGGGGAGATTAGGCCGTAATCCACCACGCAGGCCCAATGCTGATTGGTGGGTGTTAACTGTAATCCAAAAATAGCAGTTGCGATCGAANGGGGTTGGCATGTAATTTAGTCAATTTGCGTACGCAATATCCTGTACGGAACCCTCAGTGCTAGTCTGTGCCAGTGTAAGCTTATTGTTGTTTCAATAGTGCTTTGTGTTAAGTTATTTAATTCGTATTTTCCACCATCCACAATTATAAATACCAAATCTTATTTTTATAAAAGCGCACCTAATTGTATATGTCGTTTCGTTGATCACTTTAATTGATTTACAATATAATACATATTAGGTCGATTGATCATAGTGAGCAATGACGTCACATATCAATAATTTCATACAAAATATATGGAAACGTTCCTTTTTGACAGTTCATAAAAAGTGCGTCAACCACAGACATCCGAATATACAATTAGACTGGACAAGCCGCCAAATTTATAGGCAGTCCCAGTGTCGCAATTTCTTTTCGGTTCTTACCTGTGAAAAGTTATTATATTTCTTGGTAAATTTACTGATTCCTTGCGATGATGGCATGTTACAATTGCACAGGATGGTATTTTGGAAAAAAAACGGTAATTTCTTCTAATATTCGTGCGTCTTGACTCGTCTCACAGAGCGTAAACTGGTAGCCAGTGTATGCTCGTTGAGCTTACATTTGTCGCACTTAAAAACGCGGCTTGCCCTATCTCCTGTATTGGGAAATCTGTGGCGTCAACGATTAGTGGTGTCAAATACTCAATTACCTTATACGGTTTTATTACAACCGAAAACCGACGGGGCGGTAGGTAATGTTGTGTTCAGTCTATTGCCAATTCAACGTACTACTCCTGCGTTTCATGTCGGTATCTTTGCTTCTTCGACAGATTCCCTCATTTCGGCTCTTACTTCTTTGGGAAATATAGTACGCTTCATAACGTGTTTGGCAAAGGGATTCTACACGATGTTCTTAAGAAACTAAGGTAGTTTGGATAAATGATTTCCCTGAGAGCGTCGGTGGCTCAATGGTGTGGACTGTCGCCCTCGTACCGGGAGGGCTGAGGTTCAAATCCCGCCACGTACCAATGTGTTTTCGAATTTTCGAAAAATATATGTACATTATCCGACGCTCTTATGGTGAAGGAAAACATCGTGGGGAAACCTTCATGCACGCCTGCGAAGATATTCTAAGGTTGTGTGTGAAGTCGTCCAATCCGCACTGGGTCCGCGTGGACGACTAAGGCCTAATCACCCTATACGGGTAGGCTCGTGCCCCTCGGTGGGGACGTTTAATGAGCTGATGATGATGATGATGATCTCCCTTTATTTATGTGATGTAGATATTATTAGAATTACCATGTATTACATAAATATGTTTTGTTTCAGGAAACGAAGAAGATGGTGAACCCCCAAGTAACGATGATAATGCAGGTATGATTATCATTTATTTTGTTATTAGTAGGTATTGTTATTCTAAATGACCTTCAAACAAGTGTCATATCAATTTTATTTAATATTTCGTATCTTACTCGTCTGGATTAAGAAGTAATGTAAGGCGCTTTCATATAAAATTTTTCAACAATCGTTTTTAAAACTTTTTGGTGTAGGACTTAAAGTAGCCATCAAATATTGATTGATAAAAAAGATGGGCAGTATAAGGACTGAAAAAAAAGGATAACAATTTAAACCTTAAGATCTCTAAAGCACAAGTTAGAACTTCATCTTTCACAGTCATGACTTCATTCAATAGCGGCGAACTTTATCGGTCAAGCTGTAAAGGCAGACTGCCACCAAACAAGAGAAAATCGGATTAAACGATGAATATGATTATAATTCGCCTGAAATGTACTACCATAGGACACAAGCTTTTCCTCACACAACATCTATGGGGAGATTAGGCCGTAATCCACCACGCAGGCCCAATGCTGATTGGTGGGTGTTAACTGTAATCCAAAAATAGCAGTTGCGATCGAAACCTTCTTTTCAAAGTCGTATAATTAAGCCTGCAACATCCTAACCAAATTGTAAAAAGTCGTATGAAGTGACTTTCATTGTGCGTCTTTCTATGGGATACCGTGTAGTGAAAGAAACTGCATCTCCCACAGATTTCCCAATACAGGAGATGGGGCAAGCCGCGTTTTTAAGTGCGACAAATGTAAGCTCAACGAGCATACACTGGCTGCCAGTTTACGCTTTGTGAGACGAGTCAAGACGCACGAATATTAGAAGAAATTACCGTTTTTTTCCAAAATGTCATCCTGTGCAATTGTAACATGCAATCATCGCAATGAATCAGTAAATTTACCAAGAAATATAATAACTTTTCACAGCTAAGAACCGAAAAGAAATTGCGACACTGGGACTGCCTATAAACTTGGCGGCTTGTCCAGTCTAATTGTTTATTCGGATGTCTGTGGCATCTCCAGATATAGCTAACTTAACTTTGAGATCACTAGACCACGGGGACTAGCACGTATGAAATAAATATTTCATACGTGTATGCATACCTACATCTCACAGTAAATCATTACATCAATACATAAGCACCTACTAAGGTATACACCTCTAGCTGGTAATCATCATGAATCTCAAAATGACAGTTGGAATTGATGACTTAATAATCTTAATACTAAAACCTTATAGCATAGCTGTATACCGTACAATGTTATCGATACAAATTTATGATTACGTGTCATCGATATGATAATTCGTGTCTTATCAATAAGACAGTTCGGCGAGGAGTTCTCTTCAGTGATGGGTATGCGCGCGGAAGTCGTAACACGGTTTTGTTGTTGTCGTACTTTTGTGTTCAAGCACTTGTGTTATGGGGCTTGGCATGCATCGTATCGGTGACATTGATATAATTGACGGCTGCACATCAATCAGATAGAGGTATGTTTTTTTTTAAATTGGGTAATGGAAACATGATGTCACCGCATTGCCAGATATTGTTTTGCACTTCTGTGTAACGGAATGAGGGCACTGTATCTATAGCCGGGTATAAGAGACCGAACATCTTTTATATGGGGTAACGGGCCGGAGCAGTGTTGACGGAATAATAATGACTACCTACCGTTATTAATGTCCTTCAACACTGCTTCTGACAGGGACAGGTCCCGTTCACCTATGGCATAAAAAAAGAAATGTTTTTTTTATCAAGCAAATCAAACATTAAATTAAGTTAGCAGATATTATGTTTGTCGTGTATTTACGTCAGGTTTATCGCATTACATTATAGAGCAGGGAACGGGTAGAAGCGTTCTTTCATTCCAATCCGGTTGCCACACCTGAAAATTTTCAAAAAGACCTTCTATAACGTGCAGGTGATCTTAAGTAGGTACTTAGATTTAGGCTTATAGTAAAGTAAGTAAGAAAGGCGCTGAGCTGTATTGTATTTTTAAATTAACTTCTAGTAGCAAAATGTGATGGACATTATTAAAAGTAAATTATTAATAAAAACCAAACCAATTTATGGTTTGATTTTTCTATCCGTTCAGTTTTTTTTATTGCAAAAATATTTTAAATGTAAGGTAACATTTTTTTTATACATTGTAGCATATTTGTAACAATCGTTGTAAACGACTTAACAAACATCATCAAATGAATTGCAAAATTCTATATATCTTATCGGTTTGAACAATAACATGTTGTTCTTGTAACAAATATGGGATCCTTATTCTTTTATTATATAAGTTAGCAAATAATGAAACAGCTCTCCATGGAGTAAATGAAAACTCTCTTCTCCTCAACTCTGTTGTTCACTGCTGTAATTTATACTCCCCCATTTTGCACTACATATTTGCTCATTTTTTAATTTTATATTTGCACCTTTTGCTTGACGAATCAATAAGTCCAAATATGCTATAACTTATACTGTTATCTTTTTAAAATCAGTAATCTTATTGGATAGGTACTTGTGTTGTAAAGATTTAAAGTTATAATACATAGTTATACTATTACCAACAAAGTTGGCACAGATCTTCCAAAAATCACCAATAACAATCGGAGATAGATGAAAAAAAAAACTATTGTGGTGGAGTTATCTGGAACACTTTGTGCAAGATCACACATCTTAATCCTTATATAACTGTGGAAAGGCAAATTCGGCAAGATTTTGTGGTATTTTATTAAAGAACTTTATGACTCTTCAAAAAAAAAATCCGACTTTACTAAGTCTTAAGATTTGGGACAGAAATATTATCAATGAAAGTAATTTGTATAACTTGCAAATGTAGGTTTACATAACAGAAAATGTATTGTTATTGTTCAATATATCCGTCAGCGGCAGTTTAAGAATTTAAAAAGTATATAAGATTTTTTTATGTTATAAGTGTACAGGACGGTCTGGACGCTCACCTGATGGTAAGTGATACGCCAGACCATGACAGAGCAGCATTAAAGGAGACCAACCACTGGCAGACAGTTATTATCCTCCATCAATGTCGCACTGCGTCCGTCACCCGAGACAATAGATGTTAGGTCTCTTATACCCGGTAATTTCACTAGCTACAGTGCCCTCATCCCGAAACACAAAAGTGCATAACACTCCTGTTTCACGGGATGATATCTGGCACTGCGTTGGTACCTACCTAGACGACTCAGTATCGAGTCTACCACCTAGTTAGTATGTGTATCCGGAATTCAGTACCCATATTACAGGCTAGTTGCGGAATTTCGGGCTAGCCATTTGTTTAGTGTGTATGAATCACTTCAATTCTTTTGAAAGTGTTCTTTAGGTCTAGCATTAACTGGATACACCGTTTAAATCTAGATTGATAAAATCTATTTTATCTCTATCTTAGCACGCGTGCCCTATTTTCATCAATATACCTAAATACCACGTTCCAAATAGTTATATGAACGTAATAAAATCATTACGAATTACTGATAGCCGAGTCATATCTGTAATATGGATACGTTTATCTTATCAATTTTATAAGTTATGTATCTATATCATGTGGTTCCGGCTGTGTAGTTAAGTTAATTCGTTAAACTGTCTTTTGCATTCCCCCATTGCATAGCTCTGGGGATATGTTCGAGTCCCGCTCTAGGACGCCCTTAGGCTCGATGTATACATTTTTAGACTGAGAGCCATCTGCAATTGCCAAGTGTTAAGTGAAGTTGTAAAGATTATCCACGGCAAATAGATAAAAGTTATTCCCAAAACAAAATATGGGGAGATTTGTTTGTAACCCACCAAGTGGGCTCAGTGTTGACGACCCATCAGGTGTAATGGTTGAGACGTCGGCTATTACACCAGGTTCGATCCCCGGGCAGTACAAAAATTTGTTTGCATGAACATTTTTGTTTGTATTGGTCTGGGTGTTTTCTATGTATCATATGTATGTATTTACAAAAACAAAATGTATTTAAGTATGTTTATCCTTTGTTTAATTTCCATATTACAGGCTAATGCTTAGTTTCGGGCTAGAGGGCGCTGTGTGAATGTCCGTAGATATTTAATTATTTAATATAGATTGGTGGGTGTAACCGAATCGAATTTCTTATGACAATAACTGAGACGAACTTAACGTTCATTCCGAGCACAGAGGCTGTATGCTTTGGAGTTCGTGGAAGAATACTTCTTTCCTATATGTCAGGCTATGTAAATACTTCACAACTAGGAGGTAGACCGATACTGAGTCGTCTAGGTAGGTATCACCCACTGCCAATATAGGCTCGTGATATAGGAGTGTTTTGCACTTTTGTGTTTCGGATGAGGGCACCGTAGCTAGTTAAATTACCAGGAGTTAGAGACCTAACATCTGTCTTCTAGGGTGGGTACTACATTAGCATACCTATGCTATTAATTTAATTTTCCTTTAACACTGATCTATCATGGTCAGGCGCCACTACCACCAAATGAGCAACCTGACCGTCACATCACTGTTTAACCTTTGTGTAACCACACACAAATTTACACACTTCTGGTTTCGCTGTTGTTACTAGGCGGACCTAATCACTTTTCATCACGTATCTATCTTACTTGTTTGCTCCATGTAACATATCTAAAAATATGTTTTCGTAGATTTTCGTCATATAGATACAACAGAACATACACATATGTTTGTATTGGGCTAGGAACTCTTGCTATGTGTAAGTCTCTTCCAAAAGAATTCTGTTTTTTAATTTATAAATAAATGTTCGAAAATCGGAAAATAAGATGCTTTTCCGAGCTTTAAAGGCAGTGATCCATCAGCGCTCGCCACTTATTGCGACGACCCAATTGGTGTTGTGGTTGAGACGTCGACTGCAACACCAAGGGTTCCGGGTTCGATCCCCGGGCAGTACAAACATTTGTGTGCATGAACATGTCTGTTTGTAATGGTCTGGGTGTTTTCTATGTATAATATGTATGTATTTACAAAAAAAAAAGTATTTAAGTATATTTATCCGTTGTTTAGTACCTATAATACAGGCTCCACGCTTAACTTGGGGCTAGATGGCGCTGTGTGAATGTCAGTGAACATTTACATTTATTTATTTATTATATGTCATATTAGGAACGAAATATTCGCATTCGCACCACGACGGTAGCGAAACGGCACAGCCATACATATTTACTGCTATGTTGAATTTGTTGAAGTTAGGGTCGGTAGAATTAGGCCGTGTAGATACAGAAGCTTGGCTTTACATGAGATTAGATATCTTTTATACAGGGCAAACCCTTGGCGACATTTTATATGAATTGTTTACTGAGATATATTTTGTTACAGTATTTTGACTTAAGAATATGAGGTCCATCAAAATGTAAGTGTTCAGCGTTGTTAATGAATGCACCAGGTGCAGTCATGCTCCACTGCTTCGGAAAACAAATGAAGAATAAAAAAAAATATATTAATCAAGTACATATTAATATTCTTTGTTACTATGCTATGTTTTTGCATGAGCTACACCATTATCGACGAAAATTTGATAATTTCGGTATTCATCGATAAATGTATCTCAAGCCATAATCTACATTTTATAAACGTTTGGTTAACTTTATTGAGTCAAATGGCATGCTCTCGGATCGCAGTATGGTTTCGCCAAGGTAGGAGTACTGAGGATGCTGTTACTCGCTTGACAGACATTATCTCGTCTGGTCTTGATTCCAATCAATGCTACATCGGAGTCTTCCTCGATATGTCAAAGGCTTTCGACTCAGTTTTCATTCCCATCCTTCTAAAGAAACTAGAGTCCTATGGGATTCGAGGAAATATTTTAAATTGGTTCACAAGTTACTTGACAGACCGTCAGCAGTGCGTTAGAATTGGTGAGCGCACCAGTGATTTCATGCCAATATCTTTCGGAGTTCCGCAGGGCAGCATCCTTGGTCCCACCTTTTTTCTTCTCTACATAAATGATATGGCCTCAATTCAAATACAAAATGTTGACATTCTTTGTTACGCCGATGATACTGCTCTCATTTTCCACGACAGATCGTGGCAGGGTGTCTATAAAAGAGCTGAGGATGCCATGGCAGTGGTGGCGAACTGGCTTAGCTCCAATCTACTCTCCCTCAATACAAAAAAAACAAAATTTCTTTGTTTTCACAAAACCTCTGCTACGGCTCCTCGTATGGCGCGATCTTTAAAACTTCACAATAACATCTTTTGTCTATCTCGTTCTCAAAATATCCATTGTAACTGTGATACGATTGATCGAGCCGATAAAGTAAGATACCTCGGAGTGGCTCTGGATGACAGACTTACCTTCAAAGATCACATTTATACTATGTCAAAGAGAGTTAGAAAAATCATCTACGTAATGAGGAATCTTCGAGATGTGATAGACGGCAAAACCCTGAAATCGGTTTACATGGCCGTATGTCAGTCTGTTCTGGGCTACTGTATCCGAGCTTGGGGCGGAGTAGCTTCCACTAACCTTATAACGCTTGAAAGAGCTCAGAGAGCTGTTCTTAAAGTTGCGTTGAAGAGGCCCATCCTATATTCAACAAATAAATTATTTAAGGAAGCAGAAGTACTAAGTGTAAGAAGGCTGTTCTATTTGAGGGTGGCCATTAATATGCACAAATTTGTCTTAAACTCTAGTAATTACCGTAATATGGTCGAGAAACGTGTTTTTAAGTTACCTCAACCTACTGTAAAAACTTCATTTGCTAGGAGATTCGGGTATTTCCTTTTCCCGTATATTTACAATAAAATGGTTAGGCTATGTGACATTAGGCACTGTACGGCTCATGAGGCAAAGACACTCTTATCACAGACTCTAATGTACTGGACATACGAAGAATCCGAAGGATTTATTAGAATTAAAAGTTAAAATAGATGCAAGACCACCGACGCTCTCATATACACGGGTGCACACACATACTCACACACACACAGAACACTCACACATACACAATAATAGTTTATTTTATGTCTCTTATTCTGTTTTAAATATTGGTATCATCTGTGTTAGCCGAACACAATGTTTTCATGGAAGTCGTTAAATCTATCTCCACAGGACAGGCATAGCCTAGTGTGGAGGTCAGTTTTCGTGTATACTGTGTATTTTAAATTGGCAATAAATATTTTCATATTTTCATTTACATAATTGAGTGAACACTTGGATGAAAAATACACTTGTACTTATGCAATGCATATGATATCTGTGGATGCATAAGTGCAGCGGCCAGCACACTTAGCAATAGTCTTAAATTGAAAAATATTATCTGAAGTCCCTACGTGCTTTGAAAGATTAACGTGTCTTCAACCAACTAAAAACAGCATCGGGCCAGCGTGGATGTTAACGTCTCAAACTCCCCATAACCAAGCTGAGATGATGGGCCTGTGCCCTACAATTGGACATTATAGGCTGATTGATTAATTTATCAGATATATGTGTGAGATTCATGGTGTTTTCCCTCATAAAATATTCAATTCGTTGAGAAGTATTAAATAAACATGCAGCAGACGGATTTTAATGTATCAATTCATGAATTCAAAAATAAGTGAACACTTGCCTACAGTTGTAACAGAATTTCCTTTTAACCTGTTGAATCAGTTGAAGTGAAAAAATAAAAAGAACTTTATTTACTCAAGTAATACTCCTAAGATACTTAAGTACATAAATAATACATAAGATGGGAATTGGATCATTATTATGAACGTATTTGGGTTGCGGTTGAGAGGTCGGCCGCAACACTAAGGGTTCCGGGTTCGATCCCCGGGCAGTACAAACATTTGTGTGCATGAACATGTCTGTTTGTAATGGTCTGGGTGTTTTCTATGTATAATATGTATGTATTTACAAAAAAAAAAATGTATACATGTATGTTTATCCGTTGTTTAGTACCATAATACAGGCTTTACGCTTAACTTGGGGCTAGATGGCGCTGTGTGATTGTCAGTAGATATTTATATTATATTTATTATTATTATGTAACTATTCATGTTTCAACACATAAGTGTTGTCACATAAATTATAAATATATTGTTGTGTATAAAAAGAAATGTTGTATACAAATTATTTATTTTTTATAAGTAATGCGTTAAAGATGTTAACGGAAAACCTGTGACAGGCAATTTGATTTGAAAGAAAGAAAGCAATATTTTACTCGGCAAAAATAAAAACATTACATCTAACAACATCATAAACACATTTACAAGACAGTATAAACAAATCGAAACACTCAATAATATTTTTTACAAAAAGTTTGCCAAATCTAAAAAAAAGCAAACATTAAAAATTAATAAGAAAAAAAATCACATAAACAAAAAAAAAACATAGGAAAGATACAATTATTCACAACTAAATGCAACATTTATACCTGCCGAAAAGGAGCCTCCCTCAGCATATGCTGCCGTGTGGTTGATTTACTGTATCAACACATGGCAGCGCTGGTTTTATGACAGGGCCTTCGTGACGACGAGCCATAGTCGGGATAGATTTATTATATAAATATAGAAGAAATACATTACATAATAAATAAATAACTTAGTACATGCGACGTATTATGGTGGGATGTAGAGTTAGTATTATAAAATAAATTACACAAATTACGTATTTAGATAAAAAATAAATATAAAGAAGATATGAGGTTATTACAATAGCACAATTGTAGCCTGGTTGCTCTTTTATTACAAAAAGAGGGGAAAATCAACGTTACTAGATCCGCTTACCTCGCGGTGCTTCGCGAATACCCAGAAGGTAAGTATTGTCTCTCTTGAGATGAGAGATATATATATATTTGGTCTTTTCTGACTTTTATCATTATTAAGTTAAACTTTGTACGCCTGTTAGTGTTTGTTTCTGAATAAACTTTACTTACTACCTGAATAAGTAAGAGCTTTATTACAGATATATATGTGTTCTGTATTTATATACTAACTCTTCATATAAAATATAATATTAGATTATACCTGTGTGAATAGATCACGATACTTTTACAGTGCCTTCAATTGTGTGTGTTAGAAGCAGCAAATCTGTAGATTATTAACATTTATATTGCGTATTAAGTATCAATATAAATATTTTACACGTGTATAAATAATTATCTTTATCAGACCCAATCAATTACGTTTTAAGTGATAAAATACGTAGCTAATATAAAAATCTGTACAATTTCACGAATGCATTCGATTTATAGCTTTTCGATAATATTAATCATCATCAGCTTATTAAACGTCCCCACCGAGAGGCACCAGCCTACCTTAGTCGTCCACGCGGGCCCGGTGCAGATTGGACGACTTCACGCACAACCTTTGAATCTCTTCGCAGGCGTGCGCAGGTTTCCGCACGATGGTTTCTTTCACAGTATGAGCGTCAGATAACGTACATATGAATTCGACAATTCGAAAACAATTGGCGGGATTTGAATCTCGGTTGAAATGATTCCAGTATTCTACAAGTATTAGCTAAAGGGCACTGCAGGCTTTTGAAACGGCTTGGTTATGGAAAGATTAACCCATCACGTTGATGCTGCACTTATTAGCGGATGTTTACTATTAATTTACTTAAATAGTATATTAGAAGCCAGAAATAACAGCTTAAAGGGCCTTATACATCACGTAAGGACTTAAGATAACAATTTTCGGTCACCCAAATGTTTGTCCATTGCAAAAGTTGTTTAAGTTGTACGATCATAGCCGATATCTGACCTCGCTCTCTCTATCTTACGCTTAATATGGAGATCTTTTAATAGTAATATAAAAATAAAGGTGTACGCACAATGCAATCGCGTGCGATAGTAAAACCATCTCTGTTCCCGTCATAAGGGGGAGTCGTAAACGGTCGCGGGTCGTCGCGGGCGGAATGCGCTTCGCGGCACGCCCGCCGATAAACCACCGTTGCCATTCGTCTCGCTTACCAATTATACTACAAGACAAGTCTAACTTAAGCCTTGATTTACCTTCTTTGTATTGTTTTAAGATTTCGCAATTAATATTTTAGGCTAGGTGGTAGACTCGATACTGAGTCGTCTAGGTAGGTACCACTGCAGTGCCAAATATCGTCCCGTGAAATAATACTCCTGGTATTATGCACTTTTGCCGCATTGTCATGGTCAGACTTATCACTTACCATCAGGTGAGCGTCCTGAGCATCCTTTACACTAATAACATAAAAAAATATGCTGAAAGCGATATACGCCTCTTGGCCCGGTGAAGTTGAAAGACCAGCAAATACTGAAAACTCCTGTAAAAAATACAAGATGATGCAGTATGGTTGAAGCTCCCATGCACTTCTTTTAGCAAGAAAAATAATAATACCAATGTCATCGTATCAAATAATGCTGCTTATACTTGGTTAGTCTATTACTAAACCCATATGTGTCTATAACAAACAAAGGCAAGCTATTATAATCTATAGCAAACCTGGTGGTAAATGAAAGTGTGATGTTGAAATTACTTGCAAATGCTATATCTGAATTTCACATACATGTATTAAACAAAACTAAATATTAGCCGTGTGTCATCACCTCATCACTACATAGTATATAAAACAAAGTCGTTTTTTCTGTCCGTATATTCCATGTGCGCTTAAATATTTAAAAATACGCAACGGATTTTGATGCGTTTTTTTTAATAGATAGAGTGATTTCTTCAATCACTCTACGGTAGGTTTATATTTATAACAGTGAAAAAATACTGTTTTTTGGAGGTTTCTAATGTTATGTCGTAAATAAATCATTTATTTTAATTTACATTTCTGCAACGCAGGCTGAACCCTACGAGATTTATCAAAATAATGTTTTTAAATATAACGTTCACAGTTTTCTTTAGTGTATTTAGTGTAACATTGCACCCGTGTGAAGCCGGGGCGGGACGCTAGTCTGTATTAAAATATTTTAGTGTTGTGTATGCATGACACTTAGGTATTTTAATACAGATTATGTACTATGCATGCGTGTATGGATATTTAAGGTTTAGTAGATATTACGTACATACTACGTCAATTTGATATGATTTGATTGTAACAAATTAGTAATTAAGATAATAATACAAATATAACATATTGTATAAAGAAAATAAAAATATATATATTGACATTCACGATGTGCCCTAGTCCTAATTTAAGCTAGGATTCTGTATGGGTACCTACTCAATAAACATATTTATATATTTTTTGTTTAATTCTTATTTTGAACATACTGTATAAGGTAACACCCTGACTTATATTAACAGATACGTTATTGAATACAAATGTTTGTACTGCACGGGGTTTGAACCCGAAACTCTTGGTGAAGTAGCTGACGTCTCAATCATCACACCACACGGGTCGTCGAATCAGTTGTAGATATCTATAAATATATCAAAATCGTACAATGCAGCTATCATATACGACACTTAGTTTGTCATATGATCGAAAAGTGTCAAAACATGATAGCGATAATGAAACTGATTGATAACACTCTCAAGTTCTCCATGATAATTAACACCTGTCATTGGATAATCCATGGGCTGCTTTGTTTTAATAAATTCAACCATAACAATATTTTTCAGTAACTGTCTTTATTAATATTTCAATCAAACAAAAACAAAATATACGTTGCATAGCAGGGCATTGTTAACTCGGACTCAATTTCGTCATTTCCATAGAATTCATGATTTATTTATGATTTTAATTTCAACATGATAACAAACTAATAAATCTTGAAGAGATTTACCTACAGCGACAAGGCCTTCACTTTATTATTTCTCTTACTTTGGCAATTTATGTCTTTAGTCACATATTGAACTTTGTAATTGTATTATTGTATATATTTATGTCAAAGGGGATATTATATACTTGTATGAAACTAAACGTACATAAGTGTGGCGCGTGCAACAGTTTTGTAGGAGTACCTCACCAATTAGGAGCCATACCAAAACCATCGGCTCAAGTGCCATCATTATCACACAACACACATCCCAAACCAAACTCTACCCACTTGCAACTAAGTCCAAAATCTATTGAAATCATCACGGGTTTTTGGAGACAAGTGGAGTGAGCAATCCTGAAGTATGGGGTTGGGTGGGACATAGTTAAAGCGTTTAGGTTGAGGGCCATGGAGTGGCTTCAGCCTTTTGTGGTGTTTCCTAACGTTTTTGGGCTTTATTCGTCGAAGCTATTTTATCAATCCGAGGGGAGCGCGCTTGAGGAGTTCTTGGGTGGATAGGGACGCGGAAAATTGTCCCTAGGCATGTAATGTCGTTGAGCCTTATGTGATCGTTCGGCTTGACGGCTGTTTGATAATTTTATAACGTTATCCTTGTTACGTTTAGTGCGAAATAAACAATTCCTATAGCGACGCATTAAGATTTCTATTTATTTATATTCAACAACATTCAATAAATATAAATATCCACTGACAATCACACAGCGCCATCAAGTCACAACCTAAGCATTTAGCCTGTAATATGGGTACTAAACGACAGATAAACATACTTATATACATAGAAAGCACCCAGACCAATACAAACAGACATGTTCATGCACACAAATGTTTGTACAGCCCGGGGATCAAACCCGGAACCCTTGGTGTAAGAGCCGACATCTTAACCACTTCACCACATGGGCCGTCATATAAAATGCGAATGTTTAAGCAATTCTAGAAATAGCGTGGAACAATAGCCAATTACATTGGTGTTTTCCCGCGGATCAGTCGTAAGCTTTAAATATAAAGTACGGTCACATGAGCTCGCTTCGTCCAAATTATAGCTGCGTTAATCGATGGAGCGTGGACTCTCTGATTGGATACTTATTTATGTCCGCGATCTTATATCATGAAATAAGGGACTGACAACCTACTGTTTTTGGAGTTCTAAGTAGTCTTTTAACCGACTTCAAAAAAGAAGGTTACTCAATTCAACCGTATATATGCTTTTTTTGTTTGTTCGCGTTTATGGACTGATTTTGATGATTCTTTTTTACCTTAGTAAAAAAAATCGGACAAGGGTGGCAACTGTTAATACATTCGCTGCTCAGCATCATTCATCTTCGGTATATAAAAGAAGAACTCAACTTATTTGTAAATATATTGTTATAAAGTAAATACATTATATTAGATACTTGAATATACAATTATTAATTTGTGCTCAAAAATTAATAGATAGGCACCTTTGCTCACAATCTTGTAAAATATTATTGAGTGAGTTTAAAAAACGCATTACTTGTGCATGTGGTTGAGCATATAGGTGGAGACTTATTATTAGCATTGTATTTATAATTTAGTAGTACTTATTTGATATTTATGTTGTTACTCTTCCTAAATAAATAAATTACAGTAAATCATAGTTGCACTATGTAAATTATAGAAAAAAGCAAATATTTTAAAAGCCGACTAAAAATATTTAAAAAGAAGACTAAAGATAAGCCTTGTTAAATCTAATAATCATATTTTTCTAAATAAATTATGTGAGTAAGAAATATAATTTACAATGTAAATAAATATCGACACAGACATTCGTTAAAAATAATTCCGATTGCTACTTACTAAAAACCTAAACATTTAATAACACTGCTATATTATTATGTTTTCTCGAGGAAAAATTTTAATACCATAACGACTTCCAACGTTCTATACGTTATGGTCTCTGCCTATTCTTTTCAATGAAGACGCTGGTCAAGTGCGTAGTAGCGGGTCATAAGAGCCTCGTACGCTGTTCGGCAAGATGCCTAACAAGGCAAGAGGCCTAACATCACGTGCTGGTGAGGTTGGCTTTGGTCCCAAAAGATTAAAGAATGAGAAAGATCTCATTTTTTATATTTTTTTCATGGATTATAAGAATAAAGCCGATTACTACTGAATTTACTATTAATAAAATGAGGTACCTGGGACGACTTTGACATTGTCACTCTCAATAGACTGCAGTATAAATATAAAGTGGTTAATTCGCTTACTCGCTTATATTTTCTCTCTAAATATTCATACAGCGAAGCTAACTAACATTCATAGTTCTTCTTTTTCTAATTAGTTTTAAATGCTTTTTCTAATGAATAGTAAATTTATTTTACCTGGGTATCTGTGCTTTATTTAAGACATTGGCGTTGTTTTAGATTAGGTGATGCGTTGTTTTTACGCAAAATTACTGAAGGAAATAAATAGGATAATATTTTACAGCCCATTAGGTGAAATAGTTGTGAAGTCAGCTCAGAAGAATCTTTGATGAAAGATTCCTTGTTTGATCCCCGTGTAGTATGAGAATTGGGTTTATTAATATGTCTATACAAAACGATAAAACGTAGGTAGAAAAGTATATTAGTTGTTATTAATTTACCCACCTTAGAACAAGCGTTTGTCTGTAGATATTTATGTTATGTAATGTTTATAAATAATTATTAAATCTGTCTTGTCGGAAGTCTATGGCGTTTCAGTTAAACTCATCCAGTGCACGCGTCCGATGTGTTCACCGTGAAATGCTGATCGTGCACGGATTTTTTTATGCTCGTGCTTTATTAGATACGATATATTGTTGCCTTATCTAGGAAATTGCGAAGAAATACAAAAATCGCTACATTAGTCTGTCCAATGCAATTGGTTAAACTCTATAAAAATAAGAAATATTTAAATAAAGGACAATATAGCTCAATGGACAGATATAGGATTAAGGGTTATTATGATACTTAATGAAATTTCATCATACTTATTTCTTTTAAGCTATGTTTGCAACCAGTGGCGTGCACAGAGATTATGAGTAGGGTATGCAAAGTGAGTGAAACTAATCGCAAAAGCAATAATTAATTATATTTTTATCAAATTGAGTGCTGTTGATGACAGCAGATCGCCAATGACTTCAAATCTGTAGAGGAAAATGGACGAATAAGGTGGAATCATTAAATATGTTGGCAATTTTCCAGATTGTCTAGCCGTACAGGATATGCACTGGTTATTTGCATATATGAAGTGCGCGCTACTGTTTGGAACTGAATGGTATCCGGTATTTCACTGCCAGTCTCACCATGAGTCTTAAACAGCTATATGAAAAGTTGTTTTACTAGTGAGATAAATATTTGATATTGAAATGCATAGATACATTTTCCCACAGGTATTTGTATTTTATACTAGCTTTTGCCCGCGGCTTCGCCCGCGTTAAATTCGGGATGACAAAATTATTCTGTTTTCGTTACCAGAAAAGTGGAGCTATCCACTTGGTAACGAAAACAGAATAATTTCAACACTGCAACACTGCTTCTTCTTTTTCTTATTTAAGGCTTTAAGGGCCGGTTTGCAAAAACTTCAATATGCAAGATTAATTGTTCATGACAAATAGCCATCATACTTATTTTGAGCTTTCTACCTTGTAAATGTTTAAACTTATAAAGAAAAATTATGTATACATATATATCACTATACATAGGAATCCCCGCCCAAGATTAAAAGTTTTGGAGTTTATTTCCAAAAACAGAAAAATTTTGTTTAGGGTAGTGTAGTACTGTAGCTAGTGAAATGACTGGGTATAAGAGGGCGACATCTGTCGTCTTGGGTGTAGGGCGCAGTGTGGCATTCGTGGGGGATAAAACTGTCTATCAGTTGTTGGTCTCCATCAATGTCGCTCTGTCATGGTTAGGCGTATAACTTACCATCAGGTGAGCTCCCTGACAGTCCTGTACACTTACAACATAAAAAAATGATTTGTCAATATTTGGCGCCCTATGCTATAAATGAATAATTGTAGCGAGCTACAGAAGCCCAAAGTAAAATAAATCGTTTACAAAAACAACTTATAGCACTTCAGACGAATAATAATCCCATTCGCAATGATTCCTCTTCCCATATCCAGCCATAATGGGAGCAAAACTCTCACATTAAACTGTGTCCATTGTTTCTCGGCTTTGTTCTTTTTGTTTTAAAACCCTTTTGTTGCTGGAGCCCGGATGCTATAGGGAAGAGGCCCCCTAATGCCTGTTATACCATTTAAAATTTTTTTACGTAATTCCATTTGATTCTGAACTTCTGATTATGATTTTGTATGGTGCGATTATATTTCTTTTGTTGAAATAAACGTGTGGTTATAGGTACGCTCAAACAGTATTAAGTATTAAAAAAGTACTTGTTTAACATAGAAAGTTTAATGTGATGATAACACTGTGGTATTTTATTTATATAACGATTTTATTAAAGATTATCTTTTATTTCACCCTGTTTAAATAATAAATTTATGATACGATACAGACGGATCTTTGCACTATATCATTGAATTTAGAGAACTTTTTAAATGACCATAGGATGCACTCGAAATAAGTGAAGTGTTGTTAACCCTAGAGTAGTCGCGCCTTCTTGTGAAACGCGAGTGATCGCGTAGGGAGCATTTTGCCGCCCGTACTTAATACGTTTTTTTTTTGTTAATATGAATCATATGCATTTGTAATAATGTTTTAAAGATAAAATAAAACACCAACTATAAGAACAAGAATCATTTATTAAACTTTTTTAATTAGAAATTAGAAAACAATGCTTTGGAAAATCTTAGGTAATTTATTTTAGTATTTTGGAACTTCCTCATTATTATTTAAATAAAAAATATAAAAATAGAACTTAAGATCTAAATCATTCGTTTTCCTCATTTACAGCATGTATTTTATCAAAACAATGCTGGCACATATATATGCAATGCTCATTGCACAGTAATTTTGCACATATATTGCACCCTTTTTTTGTCCTTCTATTTTTCTTCGATGGACATACTACGCATATTCCTTCTCGAACTGAGGGTATATTTTGATGTTCCGGTGGCACAAATCGAGCGATTTGGTTCCTCAGATCCTTCTGTAAAGTAATCACGCCGGATCGCTGATATGTGTAGAACCTACAAAGGTTCTTCGTCTGTCAATCAGCTGAGCCAGCAGGTTCGTTACTTGATGATCGTGAGCGAGATCTAACGGGCGATCGTGAGCGATGGCGAGATAGTCCTTGGGATGCCACGGTGATAGAAGAACGTCCGCGGCTTCTTTGTGTTATTGTGCATTGACGTTGTATACGCCTCGAAGGTCTCTGGGACGTGCTGACTAGGGATGGACTTCGACTTACTTGCGTTACAGTAGAACTACGTGTGATAGATTGCGTATTTTGTATTACTGCGGCTCCAGCTCCACGACCACGGCTACGACCACGCCGTAATAACTCCTGAGTAGGCACAGGTGATACGCGACAGGTTGATGGCTCATCCTTGTCAGATTCTGCCGCTGATTGCTCCGTGTCAGTACAATGATCACTATGTTCACTTTCCCGGTCACTTTCAGACACAGTTTCATCTTCCTCGCCATCGTTCTCTTCTTCCAACCACGCAAGTATTTGTTTGTCATGTTTGTTTGTCATTTCACACGATATTTATCTAAAAAAGAAATAAACTAAGCATAATAAAACAAAAACACAAGGCCCAATAATTAATTAAAACAAAGTAAAATTAATATCATACCATATTACCATTAAAATAATACTATACGCAATGAAAACAAATAATATTTCAACATTAGTAAAAACTAAGATCCACAAACTTTACTTACGTGAGTAGTCGCGCGGTGAGCAATTTGCCGCCAAACGCGACACAGCCCCAACAACCTTTGTCTCCTGCGGTCATCCGCGCCCTGATTTAATTCTTATTTCTAAAACAAGAAGGCGAGGGTCGGGGGGGCAGCTACACGGACGCTTGACCTTGACAATTGCATAGTGTACAAAATAAGACGAAAATTGTGCCGCGGGCGGCAAAATGCTCATAGCGCGAGCACTCTAGGGTTAATAACTTTATTTATAAATCCTTCATAAAGCAAATACACCATGATAATGTGTACTCAATAGTTTATAATATCGCTTTGCAGGGTGCAGGCATTCTTATACAATATTCGGGATATTGGGTCGTAATCACTTCGCAAACCCGAAGCGGATTAGTGCGTAACGACTACCAGTTGGTTGGTAGTTGCCAGGACCAATGCTGGCCCGACCAGAGATATGCTTATGGCATTGCGAGTATCATTAAGTGGCGGTATCACTTATCATCAGAAGTGTCGTCTGTTTGTTCTCCTAATTATGTCTTTTTAAAAAAATACTGCTACAACTCCTAAAAGATATTGATAGAGATATTGAGTGTAGCTAGTAAAATTACCGGGTATAAGAGTTCTAACATCTGTTGTCTCTGGTGTCGGGCACAGTGCGGCATTGACGGAGAATAATAACTATCCATCAGTGGTTGGTCTCTTTCAATGCCGCTCTGTCGTGGTCACTTACCATCAGATGAGCGTCTTTGCAACATGAAAAATAGATACAATTAATAAATTAAGCGTTACCACAACATTGGCCGCTGACTATCTGATTAAAAGCCGCAAGAGCGTGCTGCGTTAATTAACCCATTCAGACGGACACAAATCAAATCGCCCGCGGTACATGATTAACCGTGTTGCACGTGTCTCCGCTAGGTGGCGCGGTACTAACCCCTAACTCCCTTACCTAAGGCTATGTGAAATTAATTTCAAGCTACTGCCGGATTTGTGTACTTTGCTTGTATCGGCGCATTGTCGGTGTAGGGGCGTATCTGAGATTTTCGGACCGTTTTAAATTTTACTTTTTTAATAGCAACTGTTTAGTTAAGTAAGCGTAGGGTTGTTATAAATAATATGAAAAAGTTAACGTTTTTATAAAGTTGTTTTTGAAGTCAGTTGCAGAACATCACAATTATGTTTTTCGTATTTGAATCAGAGATGTGCAATTCAATTACTGGATACTATAACATCACTTACGGCTCAAGTCCGTGAAGTTGGTAACGGCCCAATCTCCTCATAAACATGTTGTGTGGGAAGTCTTATGGCCTGGTACTTACTGGGGACTAAAGTCTCTTTTAAATAATATCGAAAATGTAGTTTTAATTGTTATACCATAGCAAAATCAAATAATTAAAAAAAGATTTTAAAAGTCAGTTACGACCCTGTTACCTTGGAGCGTTCCCAGTGAACGTAGCTCTAGGATGTTTACTCTGTTGCCGCCCGACCTTTATTGTCCGCAGATACCACTTTATCTACTGTTACCCAAATGTTATTAAGTCATACATTTTTTATCAACACACGATGGAGAGAGATTGTTGAAGATTTGATTTCGTAATGAAAATTTGAGAATTACTTTTAAGTATGATTATACAGCGCATTAGAGTAAGAAAATAAATTGTTTCTTGTATTTTGGAATTGTTATAAAATACTATATTTTTTTTTATGTTGACTTTCTTACACAGATGTCATATTTTAAATAACAATTCGACATATAACATAAGATACAATATATTTTTCTCTCAACCCATGCAGTAACCGACATCTGTATAATAATATAATTTCAAGAGAATGCATAGGTACTGAATGTGCGCATATACATGATAGATAAAAACATATAAAATTTCAAAGTCAATCTATTATTTTTACAAAGCATAAGTATCAAATACAGCGAAATATATATTTTACAAGGACAGATGAATTTCTTACAAATTCACAACTCTTGATGTTTGTCGTCATTTGATATAGATATGTGTTATAGTATAGATAAATGATATGTCTTGTCTACTGCACTCGTCAGGGGAAAACCCAGGTTATCTGTTACTCGTGGATGCGAGATATCACTCTTTATCAAAAATAATCAGTGACCGTTACTGCAGCAAATGACGACGAGATAATGCATTTGGAATTCACTATAAATAAATCTGCTGGAACACAAAATCGTGTTTTCAAATAATAAGTAACTATTAAAGAAATGCTTTTTTGGTCGGTAAATATCAATATATTATTAAAACCTTAATTTAAAGACACAGAAAAGGTATCTCACTCACCATGAAGAGAAGAAAGATAGGTAAAATGTACTTGATTTTTGAAACAGTCAGCATGTGCAATTGCTTTATCCATGAATAAGTAATACGATCTAAGTAATACTGTTTTTTAAAAAAAAAGTTTCTTTCTTTCTTTCTTTCTAAGTTTCTTTTTAAATTACATTCAATAATGATATAAAAGATGCTCAAACTTTTTTGAAGAATTTCATGTTAAAAATATTATCGTGAAAAACAAACAATTGTCTATCACGAGTTGGTCACACGTTTGGGAATTCTATGGTTTTCTTGAAGATAAGAATATCATAATCATCTATTTGCAAGGTGTGTTATCATGATATCACATGGTTTATCTTACTTATCATATCAGTTGTTACTACTTAAATAGGTACTAAATTGAGGATGATGTGACGACCTATACAAAATATTTGGCAAGTTGACCATTACATTCGAAGCTCCGGGTTCAATACCTGTGCAGTTTAAACATTGTGTGCGTGAACATAAATAAGAGATGTCTGGTATTGTATTTTGTTTGAAACCATTATCAAATAGTACTTATTAACAGTACTATTACGGTGTTTAGCTCCTAAGAAAGATAAAAATTCCATGTGTAAATTTGGGCAAGTTGGCGCTATGTGAATGTCTACGGATATATTTCTTTATAACTTTAATTGTTTACAATATATAAATATTGTATAATTAATAAGTTATCATAAAAAAATAATAACACAGAATTTAATTGGTCATTTGCGACTTCAATATGTAAAGTTCAAGCATGTTTTCTGTTTTTCTCGGCCAATGTATAATCAAGCCAATAATAATAAATACTGATATTTGTATAGGCAGGACTTGCCTTATTTATTTCATTAAAAGTCAATTTAAAAAGTTTATAACAATATAAAAAATGTTAGCCTCTCTCCAACAAGCTCTATCGAGCTAGTTTTCCAGTTGCACAGCTCGATCGCAATAATGCAACAAAAGAGTCTGTACATAGACAGTTATCTAGGAACTAGCACCCTCACGCGCAAAGTGCACTATCGTCCATTAAGACATAGGGCGGTAGACACGTGTAGCGCGCATGTACCAAAGGTCCCAGGAAGAGGCTTTTAAGAGGCCGAGAGAGTGGAGAGCGGTGTACCGATCGGCTTCGCTGCTCACCCCGACAGTAAAAAATATGAGCATCCCCCTTCCACCCCCATGCGCCATCTTGAAAAACTTTGTCACTTGTAGCCGCAAATCGATCTGTGTCTACGACGGCTACGACGTAGCGCGGCGCGTGTTTGATGTTGCGTCATGTGGGTACTTACTCGTGTGTGAGTATGCCCATGTGATTGTGTGTGTGATTCTGATGTCGCACTGATTTCATGTAACTTGAAATATATGTCTTTATTAAAATATGTTTTACTAGGTGGGAGACTCGTTACTGAGTCGTCTAGGTAGGTACCACCGCAGTGCCAGATATCGTACTGTGAAAAAGGAGTTCCCTTTTGGTGTTTCGGGATTGGGACATTGAAGGTAAAGAAATTACCGGGTATAAGAGACCTAACATCTGTTGTCTCTAGTGTCGTGTCCAGTGTGGCATTGATGGATAATAATAACTGTCTATCAGTTGTTGTTCTCCTTCAATGCTGCTCTGTCATAGTCAGGCGTATCACTTACCATCAGGTGACCTTCTTGCCCGTCCTTTACACTAATATCATAAAAAAGTGTGTGTGCATATGCACAATAAGAGTCACAAATGTGTTTAATGTGTAAGTACCCATAGTACAAGCCTTGCACTTGAATTGAGGTGAGCGCATTATGAATATAACAAATATGTTAACTTTCTTGACCTGCATACTTGTCATAATGACAATATAAGCGAACATTTTGATCATGATTAAAGAGCTGTTTGTTGGAATCCTTACATATAACGAGGAATTAAACCACCTAAATATTTCTCACGCCTGTAACAGTCATGCCTTGGATATATCTATAACAATAAAACTTTATTTTACAAGTACGAGTAGTGAGTTTTCTTTTTTTTGGGATCAATAATGATTATAATTTACAATTTATGCTACTTTCAATCAGGATGATTGCTTACTTTTAATAAAAAATAATAAAAACTTATTTATACTTAATATTGAAAATTTACAATATAAGTAAGGAAAAACAAACTGCGTTTCAAATGCGATGAAAAGTCTCATCAACTCAGCCTATTTCAAAGTCTATGATAATTCGTTTGTCTTCATCGTCCTCTTGGCTAGCACTAAACAAACAATCCGTAATACAAAGGTAAAACTTTAAGTATATGAATGAAAAAAGAATGGGTATTAAACTTATTTGTTATGTCCACTTCAATATAAGCATTCGAGAAAGTACTTACAAGATTGCGTCCATAATTCTTGTACTAAAAGTTTGTTGAACTGTAAAGGATTATTATTTCTTCATACCCATTGTCAGGCCCCTCATAACATGACTTTTATTGTCATTCAAATGATAATTGCTTAAAGGATTCGGTTGGAATTATTGTTCACATGACTTCCCTGACAATATAGATACGCCCTGTGGCTACTCTTTTATATCCAAGCACACGTTATTTTTAACTTTATGTTGCAAAGCAATAAAGTCGAAATCACTTGTCATTAATCTGTAACAGGAATAAAAGATTATGCACACCTAAGGCTCTCTGCAGGTTACCATTCAATGTGTACCTTATAATGTCTGAACTATTCAGAGTTTTGTATGGATCTCAATACTAAATAAATCCTATGTACGAGAGGTTATCTTAACAAGATTGTTCCGTGCCATAGAGTTTTTATTTGGCTATTTCCCCCTTACGTGATTGTGTTTCAAACTAAGCGAAAGTTAGTTTAATTGGATATCTCAGAGAATGAGCTAGTATATTGTATGTATGTTTTAGAGTTATGGTATGATACATATTTTGTATTAATATCTAAACAACGTATTTTAAGTCTCAATAGACAGAAAAGATACGCAAAACACATCATTGACATCAATAACTTTATTGTTTATATAGGCAGACGAGTAAACGAACAATATGAATATAAGGTACCCATCTGCATAGGGCCCGTGTGGTCGTTATGATGGCCCAATCTCCCATAGCTCTGTTGTGAAGAAAGGCCTGTATGCCTGCAGTAGACCGTTATAGGCTGAAGATGATCATAAAAGCATTATAAATAGAGCTGATAAGAGAAATAGATGTTATTCCATTCTAGAGTTAAATTATAAATTATTTCCAGAGTGAAGTGATGTGTGCAGAGATATAATAATAACGCTGCAAGTTATTGCCATCATTTTCTCAAACGCCGAGCATAGTTCGCTCCATTGCCCGTTAAGTAACTTTGAACTTGACTTTACAAAAGTTCAATTAAGACAAATTTGTTATTCTATGGTCTTTTTTGCAAAAATCTTCGTAAAAAATATTACTCAAGAGATAAGATAAATGTCGCTATACGTTAGTCATAGTCCGAATTCACTAACAATCGACGCTGATTAACCCATTTTCCTAGATTCGACAAAAAAACATGTCAAAAGGTCAGGGGAAAGATCAGACCCTTGACGTCTCCATACAGACAGGTAGAAAGGGATCCTATAGAAAAGACAAGAAGAAGTCGCAATGTCATTGAAAGGGTTTAGAAGACCGAAATTAGTGGTACATTCAAATGTGACAGCCACCATCCCGTAACGAACCGTGCGAAATTCCACACAACAGCTAGAAAAAACACGTTCTTTATTTTTCACAAAAAAAGCGAAAAAAATGTGCGCAGCGAAAGGGTAATGACGTGGCGTTACCCCTTCAGTGTCATATTTTGATAACGACCGCACAGATTTTTTATGAAAGTTCACGGAATAGAATTCAATTCTAAATAAAAAGGGAACGATGGGTACAGTAAACCATTGAATAATAACAACTTTGAACAGAAACTTGCATTTTGAACAAAAAAAACATGAATTTGACCTCCACGCAAAATATACAAACGTTTTTGTTTGTTGAATCGTAACTAATATAATTAAAAAAAAATGCGAGAACTTAATTATTTTTGTAAAAAGTGTTCGTATGTCTTTACAGGGTTTCGAAGTCCTGAATTTGGGTTCCAAACTTTAAAATAAAAAGCGTATTCTTGCTTAAAAATAATTATCAACGCATTATTTCACAACGTGTGCGATCTTTATCAAAATTTAACCCATAAAAACCCGGATTTACTTGCGATCTTCGAGAAACTGAACGTTCGGACACTTGAGTTCTGGAGGTACAGGCAAGATGCAAATTTATAATCTGCTAAAGTTCTCATGAACTCAATCTGAATTCTTTGCGTTAGGTTTAAACATTAAAAGTAGTGTGCGAAATAAACCAACCACGGTACTTATTATTATATGTGATTTTATCGGAGCATCCTTTGTCCAAAGGTCTGGGGTGGAAAACAATCCGGCACTGGTGACTTTCAATATCCGGATGCCTTTATTTCTTCAAGGGCTATATCAGAGTTGCGTTTTGTTCTTCGTGCGTTGTATAGATGGTGATTTTTCTGTGGTTTATTTTTTTTGCGGAAAATAATTAGTAACTTGGTAAGGCTGAATTTTGTAGCAACATAATATAACATCTTCAGATGTGACGGAAGACAGACAGAGATGGTAACGGAATACAGATATATCCATAATTTAAATAATAATTGATAATTTTATTTTCACTATCTCAATTTTATGTCATCCTTATCAGCACTGAATACCCATGAAAATTATTGTGTGTTAAATACTTACTAGGCTAAGGAAGTCATTAAATATTATCGAATAGGAAAAGAGATTAAAGTCTTAGTTTATCTAAATTTATTGATGTTTACTGTTGGTAGGAATTGTTGTCGAATTGCTTAGAAGACAGTATTTAAAATTCTCCAGATTTTGAGATCAAAGCTAATAAATCTCACCTGCTGGTATATGCATTCTAAGACGCTATAAGTATTATCTATTTCTCGCATCACGGCAGCTCGCTTTCAGTATGACAATCTTTTTTGTGAGACAGGTAAAGACGGATTTGTATCATGACTTAAGATAACTTCTTATACAGTATTATTGACTTTACAGTTTAGTTACGTGCCAATCGTGGACAGTTATCTGCTTATTCATAATACCATGTTTCTTAGTTGCTAATTTTTAAAATAAAATACGTCAGCGAATTTCAGCTTTGTTTTTATATAATACATGCTGAATTTTAATAACGAAATGATACCCTTAATATACGTGTGTTCTATTTCCCTAATTAAAATTGGTCAGTGCAAACAAAATACCTATATAAAAGTACCCATGCGACATTTATATACATAATGAAATCTAATGTTTAATCTAATGTTTGGTGGTTTGTACTTTAGTATTTGAATTAAAGTAAAATATTATTAATTAATATGCGAACACACTGTACATTCATACACATTTAACCAAGAAGTAGAGCATTAATTTAACCTTAACTTTTGTTTATTGACGATTTCTTTGCTAGACACTCGAGTTTGAAATGGAAAAGCATTTAAATAATTGGAGTCTTAAATTTAAATCTTTAAGGTGCACATTCGATTTATATCCCGTTTCTCAAGGCAGGGGTACGAAAGAATAGATATGGGGCGGCCTCGGATTCTTTTGACTGTGGGACTCGTAACGGACCCTAACGTATATTTGGACAGCAACCTGAGAGTTGTAGAGTGGTCCCGTGGTTAGTAATTACGATAATTTGACTGCAGATGGTGGAATCCAAAATGGCAATACGGCATGAGAGCAGTCTGTAGTTATTTTTTATGATTGTTGCAAAAATCTTTTGTGTTTGATTTAGATTATTAATATAAATAAAGTTCTTGTAGGTATGCCTCACGGCAACATTTGTGTATTTTAGATTTGTTTATTCACAAGTTATGCTTAGTACCTTTAGTGACCAATTATGGTCATCTGCGTAGGAACCTTATTTTATTTAGGAAACAATATATGAAGGTCAACTGTGTAAGAAAACTACTGTTTCCAATTTACGAGTTCATATGTTTTGCAATGCAAGCAGCTTTTAAAAAATATATATCAATGAAAATTTACTTTGCGTAAAAAAATATGATAATTAAATTATATGAAACTGTCATTGACACTAATTCGAAGAGAAAACCCTCGCAAGCAGTTGCCTCTCGGATTTCCAAAGGAGTAACCAGTAAGTTACCGACTTTAAAAACGGAGTTAGCTGAGGCGTCTATACCTAATTAGCGAAACATACTGAGAAGCGTTATTTACGGCGTTATCGGCAAGGTCATTGTAGCATCCCGGTATTTCCAAATTTAGGTCTATATCAGACCAACAACAGCACACAACATATCTATATTATGGTTTCGCACCAAAACGTTGAAAACGGGACCTTATTATAAAGAACCTGCTATCCATCTGATTGATATTAGTAAATATCTCATTAACAATGAAATTTAGAAAGTTAACACTGCGAATATTTATTTCTGTTGCCGTTACGACAATAATCACTCAAAATAAATAAAAATACATTAAAATGGAGATTCTATAAAACATTATGATATTTCTATATAGTGCTGAGTGGACATTATACAAGACGACTTCAATATACCACAGAAAATTGAGTTAACGATTTAGTTAAAAATATTAAATGAAATGCAATACAACTCTCGGGCTTTATTCAACGAATATGATTTTATATCATTTTATAGGTACGGAACCCTTTGCACGAGTTCGAATCGCTCATAGGCAGCTTTTTAGTACGTGTGTAAAAAGTTCGTTAATAAAGCAATAAGTCAAACAGATATCGTTGGCAGCGTGCGCTGTAAATCAAATGGTGCGAGTTGGCGGGATCATTGGATATTGCATAATTTTAAAACAACATTTTTTCATTTTGTCATACTGCCTGTGTCATGAAATCCAGGCGTGCTGAGTAAACAAAGTCAACGCATTTTATTTTCATGAAAGATTCCTCTATTGTATGAGTAAAATCAATAAATTGAATGCTTTTGAGTGATGCATATAATAATTTTGTAAAATATGATCTTATGTAAATAAATACACTTAATCGAATTATAGGATTTAGTTCTATAATAATTTATTCCTGGAGGAATGAATAATCGCTTCGTTGAAAATCTTTTAACGTTTTGTGATATTTGTTGAATTTAATTATGTGTATTTAAAATATACTTACTTGTATTTTTTACGAATAGTAAGTATAAATATTTTTCAAATTTATATTTTACCTTTTTAATAATTATTAAGTTAAATTTTTTTTAATGGATCAAGTTTTTTTTTAAATACAGCTTGAATTTTGATGTATTAACTCGTTAGGGATTTCCCCTATCTCATAGCGTGTTGGCACGCCCGAACTCCCATATATCACGGTTTGCTCATCACGTTTTTAATAAAATCCAGTGCCAGCTGTTTGCTTTGACTGCCAAATGGAAACTGAAGTGACATCCTTTACAACTGAGTAATGTACGCTGCAAACGTTCAATGTGACGAAAAATATATTGGTTCAAACAACAGTATTTGATGATTGATATAACCTTGCCAGGTGATAAATACTAAAGGTAGTAACATCGAATAAGTAACTATGAAATGCTATTTTAACGACTTTAGTTTTAGTTTATAAATCCTTCGATTTCTTTCCTTTTTTCTTTTTATTCACATTTTAGTGTCGCAGTCAGTCGATGTAACTCTGATATTGTTCAACTTTTATCTTTAAGTGCTGACTTAGAACATTTGAATTAAGTCTTGGTATTAAGATTTTTCTGCAGCCTGATAACACGAATGTATCGTTTTAGTTTCAATAATTACCTGCAATGCTAGTCATCATCAGTTTGGAATGTTTTTATTGTTTATTTTAAATGGTAATCCAAAATTTCACATTTACCGTGTAACGTTTCGGCTAAAAAACCATTACACTTCCTGATTTTTTAATTAAAAGAAAAGGTCTGCGGTTAAAAAATGGCGCTAAAAATATGATTCGAAATTGAAAATGACACAATAGCAAAATTTTCCAATTACCTAGATATTTCAAAGTGGTATTTCACACTCGGCCGTGTTATATCGCGAGGTGACGTCACGGCATCTGCCCGCGACTTGTTCTCCTTTGATGTCAAGCCCACTCACTTCGTACCTTTGACGTCACACCACCGTATATACTTGTTACGAACAGTTAATTGATTCTATACAAGACTCTACAGTAGTTAGATTTTCCAGATTGTCTTCTTGCCTTTGGTTCATCATGGTATTTAATTGAAAACTGTTTCTTTGAAGCCACATTCTGAATGAATTTCATTGTAAAATTATAGAATATAAATTGTGATTCATATTATTTTTTTAAATTAGAATAAATCCTGCTTTTACCTATTAAGGTTTTTAAAAAGTATTTTTTTTGTATTAGTTTTAAGTAACTGAACTACATACAACGTTTTTTAAGTTTTCTGAATAATATGATAATTTAGGTACTTAGGTAATTTAGGGTACATTTAAAAACTGGCAGTAAAACCCCCTTTTTCAAATTCAGAGTATAATGTACATCTTTGTTGTAATTATCAATATCTAAATTTAGCTTCGTGATTGAATGCTAAAATTATATTTTGATTGGTTCAATCGATTTTCAATTAATTGTATGAAGAAGAATTTTCGCCAAAAAATTATCAATGGAGACAACTCAATCGCTCCAAGAAAGTTAAATGGAAATATTGCCATAAAGAGGTACGTCTTATTACAAAGTTGGTTGAATAAGAACGGCCACTAAATTAGGGTTCCAACCTTCAACACCAGACCAACGGAGTTCGGTCCCTTTTTAGGATAACTTTGGCACTGCGAACCGGTTTTATCTGAGTTTTTACTAATAATAAACTAGTGGTTAGCATCGCCCTTTCTGGAGTTGAACATCGATAACGCCTAAGATAATAGAATCTAGAAGAATCAACCTTTTTGCACTTGTCAAGAAGAAACATAAGGTCTATATCATTAATAATTATATATACTGTGTTATCATTCATGATGGTCACTTTTCCTGACAGACGACGGAAGACCTTCATTTTCATCTTCACCATCACTACGTAAATCATCATTCCCGAGAGTCGTATTACAAAGTATTTTGAATCCACATTTATTGGCACTGCGGAGCTATTTCGGTTTTTTCTACCAGAATCGTTCCCAAAAACAGTTAAATCTGAACTTTAAACTCCAAACTAAATAGGTTTTTATCTAGAAAGGCTTATTCTATATATCATTGCCAAAAGTAAACCTATACCTTCCTATACTATAAGTAGACCAAGTGTCAAAAAACCAAGACCATATGTACAAAAACTAAAATTACGTGATTTAAATAACTTCTACCAATAAAATCAGTTAATAACCGAATTAGAACCCAAACACACCAATTTGGTGACCTATACAAAACAGTATAGTCTTTCAAATTGGAATCATACAAAGTGTCTTTCACCCCAGAGAAGTGCTGTTCTAGAGGGACGCCCCCGCGTTACACCTCGCTCATTATTTATCACATTGTCGCCAAAATTAATGGGGCACCCTCGTCAAAACATTTTTATAAAGTTCGTGGCTGCTGGCAGTTTAATCATATCTTTGTAGACACTGCGTCAATTACAAATGCGAAGCGTACGGCTTCTGGCGGGCTTTGAATTTTATTATTACATTCAATTTACGAATTTTCAAATACAGTGTCGCAGACAATGCATACAAAACATGTGGTTTTGAAGTAAGGAAATTCGTCATCATGTTAATATCAAGTTATTCGATGACTCCATGTTAATATGATATTGTGTTTGCTTTAAATAAGTAACATCAAGTCAGTCCTCGATTTGTAGAAATACTTGACTTAAGGACTCCTCAAAAAAACAGTAACAATGAAAATCAGTTCGTTGCACAACGTTGTACGATTAAGAGGAAATTTATAATCCAATTTATTAACAAAATTAAATATGCTAATTTCATTAACGATTAGCAAAATGCCGCTTTCAAGAGGCGGAGACTCTACGCGACCTCTCGCGTTCTCATCTCTCGGCGGTCGTATGACATCTTATGATACGCTCTCAACTGAACATAGATAGATACAAATTTTACTATGTTGGATAAATTATTTGTTGAATGTTTAATCATTACGTGTCCTACTGACATATAATAGTATTTAACGTAGTAGTCAATAATTTTTATGTAAGATACAATAGTTTTATTTCAACATGCATGAAAATGAAGATGAGAATGTTAAACTGCACAAAAATGAAATGTGGGATTAATTTACTTAAAGACTTATATAACTTTCCGCCTTTGGTTGGTATAAGAAACAGACGCAATGATTTCGTTTTGTGTCTATAATCTTGACATTCATTGGGATAAATATAACTTGTATTTAAATAAATATTATTGTTTGTTTGGTTATACGGGGTATGTCTATTAGATACATAACAAATATTATACCTAAAATTTATTTATATATGTGATAAATGCCTAAAGTTATTTATGATATGTCGAAACTGTGCTAATTAGCTTCACGGTCACCATTATCTAGTGTTAGAGGTTAGGAGGAAACTGTTATGCGATCCCGTAAACACCATCGTTAATTATATCGTTACTATATTTCTAATCATCTCTTTTATCATTTAGTTGTAATAAACAGTTTTAATTACGGGAAACAGTGTTGGTGTCCCCCATTAAAATGTAACTTATCACGGGCTAACTAACAATTTATCTTTACAAATGGTAATGACTGCGGATAGTGTTGCAGTAGAGATATGAATTGATAGATCAACTGAGCTACTATTTGCAATCTGACAAAATGACATGTTTCCATACATTTCTATGGCTTTAAAATTTATGACGATACGATTTATTATTGATACTATTAAGTATGTTATTAAGAAATAAATGAATTGTAATAATATTAATTCAAAATTACCGTTATTTTATCCATTCGAGGGACCAGCTTTTAAATAGGTACTTAAAATATTAAAATACTTAAACTGTTGTTAAACATCGACGATGCCTTGGATGGAGCACGCTGATCAAAATTAACTATTCACTCAACTTGAAGACACCCGAGTGTAGGTGCTTGTCAGGAAACACTTAAGCCGGCATAGAATTCTACAGCTTTGCAATAGTGTGATAATAGTGATTCAGCTTTATGAACCCATTCAAAGTCCCAATTAAAAGTTGTTACCGAAAATTGGTAGAGATTGGCTGTTAAACCATTGATTTACCTATTGCAGTAGGTGTCATGAATAGCAAACGAGGCTTTGGTGTGCCAGCAATATAGAGAAAGCAAACATTTGTACCGTGAAAAAAAATATTTAGATCAATATACCCAAGGAAAAACCTTCCGGCTCTTTCAAAGACAAAATGAAAAAATACACAAAACTGTCTATAGATTTAAGCATTTGGGAATCTTAAGTCACATAAAATACTTTTAAATTGTATTCCCTCGGCGCGAACCGGCAGCGGAACGTAATTTCAATCATCTTTGGTTTCGAATTGGGAAACAGTAAAAACGACTGTATCATACTGTTGTTTAGGAGGTTTTCGCGTGATCAATGGAGAAGATGTAAAATTTATAATTGGAGGTCGTAAATTAAGGTGACATCGACAGTTGTGGCTCGCAGGGAGGATACGCAAGGGAAAGCCCTGCCAATATTTTATCGGGAAGGTAATTATTTGATCGAGCCAGTGGGGTGACAGATGAAAATTCACTCCAGTAATGCTTTTCTTATTCGTTGTATTGGGGAATTCATGATTAATGACAATCAGTAAGGTGCTTTTACAACATAATCTCAATAATGCGATTGCGTAAGGCGGCAAGCTAACCAGAAGTTCGGTCACGTAATCAAAAGTTTAAGTCACGTTTCTAACTGACCGTGATTAAAACTAATTCTGGTTATAGCACAAAGGTTTTGTTCACAATGGTTTCGTAAACAATTCGTAGACTGAAGTGTTAAATCGTAACAGGCAGAATGTGGTGGAAATTATATGTACGGTCAAATCGTATAAGTGGAATTTTCCTACGAAATATATGCTCGGAAATCTAGTGATCTGGGTGCGTAGATTGTCGTTTCAGGGCATATAGAATGCAACTGTTTCAAATGATATGTAATTGACTTCAGTTGGTGACGACACATGTCGTGTATTGTCATCAAAGAAAAGTTTCATTGCAGTGTACAGGTAGGCCTTCCCACACAGTATATCAGTGTACTTAAGGCTGTAACTTAACACTATCGGCCAATGCGGTTTGGTGTTGGACGAAAAATCTCCAGCCTATTTGCAGTTACATAGCTATCTTTTAGTATAGCTCTGTTCCAGGTTTTCTGGTTGCAGAATCACTAGATACAATAACAATGCATATTTGTTCCGCAAGATTTATACTAGACTACATATCAAATGAAATGTCTGTTTTAGTGCTATATCATAAAACTATACGCAAAGTTAAAAAAATATGATAAAAAAAGTATCATTATAGATAAGTTTTCATGACGTGAAAACATAAGTTCACTTGCAAAAATAAAAAAAAGTACATAACCGAACACGTAAAAGGAAACAAGCCAATGAACAGTATAAAGCGTCCCGTCAAAGGTCGTTTCACACGCCAAGTGGAGATGATAAAATGGAACGTCATCGAGCGCGAGGCGCCCGACTGCGATCTGTCACCGGTGACTGCGTCAAAGGGTCGCGTCGAAGCGATTAAATCGGTCAGCGGGTGCGCGCCGATTGATTGAAACCGGCTCTATCAGATATACCTTGGGTATACATACCTATCCCTGTAGGTGTTGATGGGCTATGAGAAATTTTCTTGTCACTCAGACAATAAAGCTTTATATTGGTTGCAGGTATTGCTCACTAGACATCATTGAAGTTAAAAAGATAAGGAATATATCTACGAAAAATAATGGGTTGCATAAGAAAAACGTACTAGTACCCTAGTCTAATTATTACATGCTTAAAAATAAATGAAATTTTAAAGGAATAAGTGCATAATTATACATTTTTTCTATTTATTTTTTGTAAAGGTCTATAAATGGTTTTTCTTTTATTCTTTCTTACTTACGATATGATATCGTAAATAAAATCAATTCTCTGAAGCAAAATACCTCATAGCCCCCATCTGGTCTCGGAGACGAATCGTCTACGGAAGGTCATCTGTAACACCTCTTAATCTACGTGACCCATGTACAATTCGTAGTAAACCTGTCAATAGATTGTAATTAATTGGAATCGGCGGTAATTACGATAGCGTTGCGGCTAACATGAAACGCGCGGATACTTGAACAGGTTTTGGGAACTTCGGTTATCTAGTGTGGTTTATTTTTATTTAAATTAAAAAAACAAGTATGTAACACTGTGATACACTCCAAGTGCTAATATCACAACTTAATATATATAAATTAAGTCTGTGGGAATGTTTAAAATTGTATTGAATATGTATCGAATAAAAAAATGCATTCTTATTAGGTATTTGTATCACATTGATCCCTGTGGTAGACTTAGCTCGGCAGCTTATGCTGTTAGAAAGATAAGGCTCTTAACAGATATAGAAACGGCAAGATTGGTTTACTTTAGTTATTTTCATAGTGTCAGTCGTATGGTCTATTTGTGGGCTCAGCCACATTATACAATATTTGTGCTACAAAAAGAGCTATTCGTTTTATCTACAACCTTAGACCACGTGACTCTCTTAAGAACTTTTTAAAGAAAAAATATAATGACTTAGCATCGCAATATATTACGAAAATTTAATTTATGTTCGTAAATACTATAACACCTTAAAAAATTGTGATTCAACAAATTTAATACTAGGAATAAAAACAAACTTGCTGTCCGGACTTGAGACTACATAAAATAGTAATCTATATGAAAAAGAATATCTATCATCAAACATTCATCCAATTTAACTGCCCGCTCAGGGAAATTGATTAGTAGAAACAACTGTCTAACAAAGATTTCACATTACAAAATAGTACAACGTAAGTCAACGACGGCGATATTCAAACCTAAAAAAACTATCAAATAACGCATTCGCGAACCGGAACTAAAGCTCCCCATAACACATCGTATCGTGTTTCGCAGAAAAAAAGTCTCATTGTCATACAAATGTATCTGTTGTTAGATTTCGTAATTGCTCTCGTGGTGTGTTATTTGCGAGGCGCCATTGTTGATTGGCGCTGCGAGCAGCTTTATGAATGTGTGGACAATAATTCACGCATGACCTCCATGGTTTTTCTTTTTTAAGATTTGTTTTTTAATGTCATGTAGACTTGATAGATTGACTTCATTTAATCCAAGAATTTAATGACTTTCGTTACCATTATTTAACTTTGAAAACTTCGTTACCTACTTTCTTTATTTATTATTTTGGTGTAGATGTTTAAATACCTATGTCATTTAATTTAGAAAATTATGTCAACTGAAAAAAACAGTAGAAACTATTATATTCAGGTATATAACAAAGTAAAAATGTGGGCAAGTGTCTATTTATTTAATGCATTCATTCGGAATTCATAATATCCATCGACATGCTATTTATTTATGAATCAAAATTCTTGTATTTGGGTAATTGCGGTTAATTTTGCTACTCACCTATAGCGGGTTTAAAGATTATCATGTCAAATTAAGTAATCGCAGAGTAATTGAACCGTGATCACAAAACAAGGGGCTCATCAATCAAGCCACCCCTCCGCACCATGCTGTGGATACCAAAGTCAAGAGCTGAAGCGACAACATTCACGGAAGATTTTTATCTTCTTAGATATTTCATGAAAAATGAATTAAACTATCTTCATGTTTAGGTTTTTTTGATTTGTGTTGAGCGGTCAAGCTAGATAAAAGTGTTTTTTCGTATATAACTTATGCAATATTCCTATAGTTAGTAACTTAAACCACATACAATGTATAGTGCCGGCAACAGACTTATCCTCACTTCAGTTTTAGTAGTCATTAGGAAATCCCGTTGCGGTAACCACTGCGCTTAAGGCACTCCTTAATAGGTATCACAGAGCTTTTGAAGTGCTTGGAATTTGCCAAAAGAGTTTTATCGACCTCATTTCAATTCGAACTGAGTTTGCGACGAGTCGGCTTGATTATTACAGAGGGTTGTTCTTTTTGTGTACCATTGTTTATTATAGAGACGGATAAGACAAAATAGAATCTTTAAATTAAAAAAATGGTCTCAATCTTATCTAATTTTTAGGGCAAGATGAGACGATCTTATGCACAAATATTGAAATAAAAATACATCAATGAAATTACACGCTAAGCTATAGCTTAAGCTATGTGCTTAACTTTTTGGGCTTAATTTATACCTATTAAATTTCAGAATTCCTTAATTGAAAATGTATTCGCCAAAAATACTAGATAATAGGTACAACTTTGTGAGTATTTTTAATACTACTTCCTATTAATCTAATTCAGGTAGTTTATGACTTCTGAGTTACTTTAAAGAGTCAGGAACGTACCTTGTTTATTCTTATTTACCATCAATCCTGTTCAACGATTGGCATTATTCTAAAGCAATCTTGTTTTAAAATTAAAATTGGTACTTAACTATAGTATCGTGGAAATGGTAAACAATTTGACGACAGCGGAAGCGGGCGAACAACTAATTGATGTCTAGGCCGTGATGGAAGTGTTTCTCGCATGTAAACCAACAACGGTTAACGTTATTGGCCTATTTTGGTTCCATTCTTACGATTTTTGATAACCGTTTAGTATACCGCAAATAAAAGCGTAGATCAAGAAAAGTAAGCTAACGTTAGTTTTCTGGATTTTCAGATAAATTAAGGAATTCACTTGTTGATGACTATTTTTTATTATTGACATTACGAGCAAAGATTTTTTATAGTCCAACATGCGTCATGAATCATGACACCAATAATAAGCGTTGCTGGGTTCTGGGCTCAAATGTTAAAAACTCAGTAAAATTACTGAAAACGGTGTCCGATAAATATTCACTATTGATTTGCTGTAAATAAGAACCTAAATCAATAGCTATTATTATGAAATGTATATGTAAACTCAGCAGTTGTATAATAACCGAGGTTACTACCCTATGATTTTCACATGCAACTCGTTGTAGTGCTCCAAAAATAGTTGTTTTCATATCAAACTTGCCAAGCAACCGAAGTAGCTGGCTAGAAATATCTGGTGTCCGAACTGGCGACACTAAGTAAGTCGCGTATTACGATCCAATGTCGTTTTATTACGAACATAAATTGCATAGAGTCGCCCCCGAGCGGCTATCGCTTCATCGATTTAGAACTGTTCTCGTTCAAATTGGAACTGCCGTCTTTTGTTGAATCGGGAGTTTAAATTCAACGATTTGAATTGGGATGTTATCTGATGTATTTTTGGAATACAATTTATTAATGCCAGTGTTTTTTTTATAAATAATATAGGTATAAGAACGACAACTTTAGGTTCGAAAAATAAAACAGAAAATAATAAATTTGACAATTTGCTCATGAATTGTAAGAGTCATTATCATAATGGATGGCTTCTAAGATATTTGCTTTGGATTATTATATGGGTTACTTAGCTTTACTTCTGAAATTTTTGCCCCAGGAATAAAAGAAAACACTTTTAACATATCCACTTTAACAGTTTTGGTATTACCTAACTGTATTTAGGGTTGAAAGGAGGTATATTAATGACGGATTACTGGAACTTGAAATTTTAGTCACAATCTGCAATCAAACTTTTGGTTTCTTTTTCGGGATATATTATCATTTACCAAAAGGTAGGTGGGCTGCACACTCGATTATATAATATTAAAAAAAACCTTTCTTATCTACCAAATAAAAAAGTTAAATCGAAAAAAAAAACTAAATTGCAACGATAATCGGTATCAGTCCGATAGAATCGCATTCAGCCGGCAATCGATTACGCCCGGTCTACAGAGAGACATTTTAAACTATCGTTTATCCTTTCAAATGCAATGGACAGTGGAGAAGGTACTTTATCAAGCCGATAACGCCAACAATGCGCCAGGAGTCAGCCAATCGTATAGAATGAGTGCCCAAGATATATGTTGATAGATCTTATTTTACTATGTTCAGTTTGCATATGTAAGTCTATATTAGAATTTACTGTAGCGACCTTGGGACCTAATGCTTTCATATTTTTTTAAACTTAATTCTTGTTTGTTAAGTGTACAAGACACAAGAGCGGCAGGTAATGGTTTCATGAGGAATTAGAAAACATTTGATTCTTACATATCCCTCTGATGAAGTGTAAGGTTTGAAACATGAACTATAATATTAAACGCATGGCTATCTCGAGGTCGGCCATGGATAAGTTGAGGAAAGTATGGGGAAACCGTAATATCACTAAAACTACGAAAATTAGACTTGTAAGGACACTTGTCTTCCCCATTTTCCTTTACGCAGCTGAAACATGGACTCTGAGAGAGTGTGAGAAGAGAAAAATAGATGCTCTTGAAATGTGGTGTTGGAGGAGAATGTTAAAGATCCCATGGACAGCCTTCCGGACTAACGAATCATACTCCAGGAGCTCGGTATCAAGCAGCAGCTGTCGTCCATTGTTCAGGCTCGGATTTTGAGTTTCTTGGGCATTTGTCGAGGCGTGGTGATAACTCCGTGGAGCGCCTGGTGGTTCAGGGAACATTGTCAAGCGTGCCACTCAACCTTTCTTTCCTAATGACCACGACCACTCTGTCAAGAGTGTTTACGACTAAGAAGAACAAAATTAAAATCTAAAAAATAAAATATAAACAATAACAATTACATTTTATTTTTATATAGTGAAAATTAAAATTTAGTTATTGAAAAAAATAGGTACCTTTTTGGGGTCATGTACATTTGTGACGGTGTCATTTACCATATAATGAACCGTGTATAAATCATTTTTCAGATAGGTAGTTATATTCAACATTGTTATCATAAAAATACCAATAAAAGGTATAATTTATATCTTATTCATAAAATCGGTTCTAAATCTTGATTAACTCATAAATCCAAAATCAAATTAACCATCCAATTATGGTAACTACAAAGCAATATTCGACAGCGTATATTTTCCTTGAGATTCATACAACTAATTCCAACTCGAGTGCCATGTCCGAAATGGCGGGATTTTCCCATTTTTCCCGCAATGCCCGACCCCGTCACATACCAACTGGCACAACTTCCGTCAACTTTTGCTTAGGCATTCAGCCTTCGTAAATAGGGACCGTACTATCAACGGGCACAAAGGGAGGCTATAGGGGGCAGTTCGCAAATAAAACTGTCGCCGCAAAACTCCGGCTGGCCAAAGTCACGTACGATGCAATTTTGTGTCCTTAACACTGTGAATTAAGGCTCAAATTGCTTGGAATATTGGGTAGCAATACGACCATCGTTTTGTATTCAGAACGAGATCCAGCTCTTTACGAGAGCAGGGAGTTTGTTTCGAATTTCGATAGTAGGTATCGCCACTAAGTTTGCGCAAAGCAAGCTTTAGCACTGAGGTATTTGAGTTAGGTACATGTTGACAAAATGTTAGTATTCGTAGGCAGGAACTCTAAATTTTGAGCCATTGAGTAAATACTATTTACCCTTAATTGTAAGGAATGTTAGGCCTAAAAACACTAACCAAGAAGATAGCAAAAATATGTCTGAGGAAAGTTTAGGATGCGATAAGGAATAATAAGTTATTGAAGGAACACTCGCTGCAACGGTCAAAGTTATTTGTCCAGAAAAATATCCGCTTTTGTGTTTAAATTTTAAATGATAAAAAACCAAGGTATTTAATATTCTTTTAAATTGCATAGCTACATAAGTAATTTTCAATGCCCCGTTATTCGAGTTGGTTATATTTTATTCAAGATGGGTTTATGATTGCCTTAGTCCCGCCTGATGTAAAACTAGACTCATATCAATTACGCAAGCTTCATAGCTAGGTAGGTGTATTTAAATTGAAACCATGGTTAATTAAAGTACCATATTATATTTATGATTGAAAGAATTTGCCTTTAATAAAACATGTTTTTTAGTATTGTCTCTTTGTTAATTTCAGCACCGTTACAAAATTTATTTAAAGGTTGTACCTTCTTATACACCTTATGCAAAAACAAAACAGTCATGAATTTCAGCAAGATTGCCGACACAAAACAACTGTTATACTTTGTATTTTTTTCCCAAAGCAACAAAATAACGTCGTAACGATATTTTATTGCGACCTCGCGCTCATGCGAAATTTAATCAGCCAGCGAATGAGGATTTATAACATTAATATACCATGTGTATGAATTATTAGGAGACACAGCACCGCAACACGGTATGATATATGTTTAAATGAACACAACCAGGTTTACATTAAGATTCTATTCAGGGAAATGTAATGTGTGTTAAATTTATGTATCATGACTACTNGTTCAAGAGTGTTTACGACTAAGAAGAACAAAAATTAAAATCTAAAAATAAATATAAACTCTTTTAAAGGCGATAGTGAACAATTACTTATATATTTTATATAGGTGAAATTAAAAATTTAGTTATGAACAAAAAAATAGGTACCTTTTTGGGTCATGACATTTGCGACGTGTCATTTACCATATAATGGAACCGTTGTTATAAAATCATTTTCAGATAGTAGTTATATTCAACAATTGTTATCATAAAAAATACCAATAAAAGGTATAATTTATATCTTATTCATAAAATCGGTTCTAAATCTGATAAACTCATAAATCCAAATCAAATTAACATCCAATTATGGTAACTACAAAGCAATATTCGACAGCGTAATATTTTCCTTGAGATTCATACAACTAATTCCAACTCGGAGTGCCATGTCCGAAATGCGGGATTTTTCCATTTTCCCGCAATGCCCGACCCCCCGTCACATACCAACTGCCACAACTTCCGTCCAACTTTTGCTTAGGCATTCAGCCTCGTAAATAGGGACCGTACTATCAACGGGCACAAAGGGGGCTAAGGGGGCAGTTCGCAAATAAAACTGTCGCCGCAAAACTCCGGCTGGCCAAGTCACGTACGATGCATAATTTGTGTCCTTAACACTGTGAAATTAAGGCTCAAATTGGCTTGGAATATTGGGGTAGCAATACGACCATCGTTTTGTATTCAGAACGAGATCCAGCTCTTTACGAGAGCAGGGAGTTGTTTCGAATTTCGATAGTAGGTATCGCCACTAAAGTTTGCGCAAAAGCAGCTTAGCACTGTAGGTATTTGAGTTAGGTACAATGTTGACATAAAGTTAGTATTCGAGGCAGGAAACTCTAAATTTTGAGCCATTGAGTAAATACTTATTTACCCTTAATTGTAAGGAATGTTAGGCCTAACAAACACTAACCAAGAGGATAGCAAAAATATGTCTGAGGAAAGTTCAGGATGCGATAAGGAGAGTTATGAAGGAACACTCGCTGCCGTCCAAAGTTATTTGGTAACAGAAAAATATTCCGCTTTGTGTTTAAATTTTAAATGATAAACCAACAAGGTATTTAATATCTTTTAAATCGCATAGCTACATAAGTAATTTCAATGCCCCCGTTATTCGAGTTGGTTGATATTTTTATTCAAGATGGGTTTATGATTTGCCTTAGTCTCGCCTGATGGTAAAACTAGACTCATATTAATTACGCAAGCTTCATAGAGGTAGGTGTATTTAAATTGAAACCCCATGGTTAATTAAAGTATATTGTATTTATGATTGAAAGAATTTGCCCTTTTTTATCGAACAGGAGGCAACGAGCATACGGTTCACCTGATGGAAGTGACACCGCCGCCCATGAACATTTGCAAGACATCAGGTCCCAGAAATGCGTTGCCGGCCCTTTAAAAAGTGTGTACGCTCTTTTTTGAAGGACGCCAGTCGTATCGCTCGGAAATATTTCCAGAGGAATTCATTCCACAGTTTTGTTGTACGTGGCAGAAAATGACGCAGAATCGAACTGTGGAAGACCTCCAATCATCCAGGTGGTGAGGATGAAATTTGGAGTTCCTCCGAGATGTTCGGTGTGGAACTCAGCTGCAGGAATAAGCCCGAATAGCTCATCTGAGCATCTCCCGTGATACAAGCGGTAGAGAATGCAAAGAGATGCCACATCTCTGCGCAAACTCAAAGGGTCCACTGGTCAGTAAGATCTGAGTCGTCGACGATTCGAGCCGCTCTCTTTTGGATGCGGTCAAGAGGAAGAAGTTGGTATTGCGGCGCTCCCGCCCAAAGATGGGAGCAGTATTCCATGTGAGGCCGAACTTGCGCCTTTAATAAAACATGTTTTTAAAGTATTGCCTCTTTGTTAATTTCAGCACCCGTTACAAAATATTTTATTTAAAGGTTGTACCTTCTTATACACCTTATGCAAAAACAAAACAGTTAATGAATTTCAGCAAGATTGCCCGACACAAAACAACTGTATACTTTGTATTTTATTCCCAAAGCAAACAAAATAACGTCGTAACGATATTCTATTGCGACACTCGCGCTCATGCGAAATTTAAATTCAGCCAGCGAATGAGGATTTATAACATTTAATATACCATGGTGTATGAATTTATTAGGAGACACAGCACCGCAACACGGTATGAAATATGTTTTAATGAACACAACCAGGTTTTGCATTAAGGATTCTATTCACGGGGAAATGTAATGTGTTTATAATTTTTAATGTATCATGACCACTATTAAAACAGCCCGTTATACCCCACTGTAGGACTAAAGGCGGGTGTTGCTATAATCACGATGCTTGTTGGGTGGGTTGGAGATAGCAAAGATATAGTAATTTTAGGAAAGATCTCTAAGACGCTTACCTACGGCACTCGCGGGAACAGTAGCCGTGGTGAGAATTTTATTATATTCTAGTCTGCCAAATGGTACGTTTTCTTATTTCATATGGTCACATGGTCTTTTGGAAGTTCTACCTAATAACAAATTATTGGTTAATAATGGCTTTTACAATCTATGAAGTACCTCATGAAAAATTATATTATCTTTAGATATTAATTGTAAATATAAACAAATAACTACTTTATTTAGTGAGTACCTCAATTTATTCCTAGCCTTTTCCTCCAGCAAAAATACCGGTATTAAACATACCACTAGGCTGTTTCAACAGTAACCTTTAATACAATTATCTATTGGTCCTGATCAGAAGGTATGCTCTCTCTCTCTCTTCAACCTATCGCAGTCCACTGCTGGACATACGTCTCCCCCCCATTTTGCGCCAGATAACCCAGTCCTCCAGAAGGTATTCAATGCTTTGTTATTCTAGATTGATGTGAAAAACAAAATGGTGTTTAATTTGTTTATGCTAATGGAAGGCCTTGCTAATTAAGGTTAACCTGTAATATTTCATGTTTTATTTGTATTCATGAAGGTTTAATCTAGACATCTAAGTCAGTAATCGGCCTAATAAAAATCTATGAGTTAGCTTAACCGACGTAACAGCAGTTTCAATTTAGTTAGGCATTTCAGAACTCACAAAACACAAACAAGGGAACATAATATAAAAAAATAACTGAAAGGTTACTAGTTTTAGTATTTGGAAACTAGTTTTTTTACATTAGAGGGGCAGAGTCGATGGCTCATTGGTATGGACTGTTGCCTTCCGGTCTGAAGGGTGCAGATTCGAATCCCGCCACGTACCGACTGTTCCCAAAATTATATGTAGGAACGTTTATCCGACGTTCTTATGGTGAAGTACAAAATCGTCAGGGAACCTACACAAGCCTACGAAGAGATTCAAAGGTTGTGCGTGAAGTCGGCCTATCCGCACGGGTCCGGGTGAACTTAGGCCTATACACCCGTTACGGAAAGGCTCGTGCCCCTCGGTGGGGAAATAATGAGCGCCATTTATCATCAAAGATGAAAGACCAATGTTCTTTTATATTTAAACAAGTATGCCTAGTATGTTCCATTGAAGAGCACAGGCCTTCTCTCACAGTGTGGTTTTGGGAAGGGTGGGTCGTACTTCAACTCGAAGGCCCTATGCTGACTGATACGAGTAGGATAGTAGTAGTATACACCATACTTCTCCAATTCTAAGATAGGAACCAGTCCTCCAACTAAATACCTTCCGAAGGACGGAACCTTATTTTGCAAAAAAATATTTGCCATAAACATCGTTTATGTCTTATCAAAGTTTTAATTTTAAAACACAATAGTTATGTGTCGTTCATTTCTTGTGTGCTTGACACATCTCGATTAATACAAGAAGTGTGAAATCAATTATGGCATCAGTCGGGAAATCGATTATCATTTAACGTGTCTGTCACAAATCGATTCTAGTTGGCACCTTCACGACGTTTGCTTTGTTAAGTGTTACGTGTCTTACCTGACCTTCGTGTATATGAGTTTTTATGATAAAAGTAGAGAAATTAAGACCTGTAGGTACAAACCTATTTTTAAAATAAAATTGCTACCACTAATACCTATAGCTTATAAGATGGAAAGTATAATAATTGCTATAGGTAGATACATATGTAGATAAATATGGATGAAATAAAAACTTCAGAATTAATTATGAATAAGTAAATATGTAATACTAGAACCTATCTGCTATTTGAAGATAAACTTACAAAAATGTAATCTGGTTAAATTTGATTTTACTAGGGGAAAAATCAATAACCAGAAGGTATCGTTGTACTTTGAATAGAATTAATTTGTATTTGTCAGAAAAAAAAGTAAATAAATGGACCCATTGATGTTCATACTTAACTCGCTTTGGAAAGGTAATGAAGTATTTTGTTACAAGTTATTAAAGTACCTTCTTACATAATTATTGCATAGGTATATACCAGACAAGTAGAAAAAAAATACGATTTAAGCGTTTTACCACATTCTGTATAAGACACCGTTTTCAATACATAACCAATTAACTCAATCTGATTGGTCTTGTTTGTGGTAAATCTATCAACATGAACAGCCGCAGACGTGACATAAACTATATATACCTACCAAGCAAGCCCGCCTAATCGATATCTAGTACATAACGCCGTATACCAACGATGGCGGCTACTCGACTCTAAGCACCTGTGCTACATCACTACAGAATCCTCTGACAGACAAAGACGCAGACAATAAGGAGCATCCCATTGGCGCATCCGTTCCGCAGCCACGCCCACCGCTCACGGCGTCCAATCGCAGCCCTCGCACAGATCTTGAGCGTTATCTAGTTATCTGCTGTCTCACTTGGTATACTCGACTGAGTGCGCTATTTTCAGCGGCGAGTCGAGATGCAATTCAGTTCACAGGTCAATAAAACTGTTTGTGTGTTAGCTTTTTAATTTCGCCGTTGTTGAGTATTTCTGAATCGTGTAAATGCATAATGTTTTAATGAAACCTTACATCAGGGCGATCACGTAAACTGTATAGCTATTGTTTATAGAGGAATGTTTTGTTTTAGACCAGTGGCAGTTGGATTGAATCCGACACGATAAGGAGGCTGCCAGCTTCCATTCAATCAGCTTTGTTTTCTTAATCACTCTGTCTCATATCACTGGCCAGCGTTGTTAGATACGCCCTGTCCCCGCTTTGTAAGGTTAAAACCATACGGAAGGGGCTCATATGCGAGATGCCCGGGGTCTGTTAAAACTGGTTGCGATACAATCATTTGTTATAGGCACTGTCGATAACTGAAGGGCTATTGTTTGTAGGTCGATCCTGCAGTAAACCATTGTAATGGTGTTATTGCAATAAAGTTTCATAGTTAAGAATCTAAAGCAAGTATTAATTTAACTAACGGTGTTCAGAGAATTCGGATTGGTATATTGAATCATTGTTTGTTCTATGGCACGAGTCCTGAATACCTACCTACAATGATAATTAGTGAATAGACTCTACCATTGTTTGAGCTGAATTATGAGACAGTACCTAATAGGCCTATTCTAAGTAGTAAATATACTGACTATATTGTTTTTTTTTAATCCATAATGTAGACATTGTAGGTTATATTCTAATAAATGACAACCTTTACAAAATCGTGTCTAACCTTCAATCAATAAATAAGAAATTTTCTTCTCTTCAAAATTTTCCTAAGAAAATGTTTCACATCGCCGTCCACTGGAAAAGTGGCAACGTATTTTCAGACGGTAACCTTGTATGCGACCCCAAATAGTGTGAGAGAGAGGGGGTGTAACACAAAGACACAGGCGGGGCGCGGCGCGGGGTGCGGCCCGGGCGAGGGTATGTGATTCGGGATTCTAGGGATGAGCTGGCTCTCGCTTCCTCCCGTTACTCTGGCACCGTGCGTCGAGCTCGATGCACACCGCCGCGCCACGCGCTGTCACGCTCGATTAGCGCGCGCCACTCGATCACGCGAACATCACTATTCAAGTTTTAATTTTCGAAGACGTATCTCGTGCTGTGAATGGTGATAATTATATTTTGTGTTAATATATTTTTTAATTCGTGATCAACTCAAGTTCGGGACAGTTTAGCAGTTTTGTTTTAAGGACTATGCGAAAGAATGATGAAATTTCAACAAATGATAGATTTTGATGCAAGCACGAAAATGAAAATGTCCGGTAAGTTTAATGAAATTGTTTGTAAGTAAATATTTTGAATTATTATTCTAGAAGATATTTTTACGTAATAATCGTCGATTCGTAATTTACTAATTGAGAGAACAACATATTTTATTTAATTACATTTTCACAACCATGTCTACAATATTTGAAATTATTATCTTATATTACCTATTACTTTTATAAAAATGATTTAAGAATTTCGATCATTTCACCACAAGCCCACTTAACGTTTAGCCCGAAAAAAAAATGCACCTATTCAAATTAGTGACACATAAATTAACGCAAAAATACAATAATTATAAGTACCTATGCCATTCAAACTTGAAAAACCTCTCAAGCATTATCTTGGCTCATTACAAACAGCAACACATTTTTTGCCGAGCCATCCAAATCAGATAAGGCCATCATTCCGCTTGTTTAACCGCAAACGAGTGCCGCTCATCGCCTCCACCATATTTTTTTCGGAACTCGAGTGCTATCTTCAATTCTCGTAAGGGTGTGCGAAAAAGGCCATAGCTTAGATAGGCGACTTTTTTATTTTGCTTTTACAACGCTATCTTTTGGCGGGCTCGCCATTATAAAAGATTGTTTATATTAGCTATTTGGAACAACTTAAGTTGTTAAAATATTGTTTATGAGAATGCGGTGTGAAAAATGGAATGTCGGTTCCTTTTGTGTGATAAGTTGATGCGATTTCACCTGCAGCTATATTGTGTTAGCCGTTTATCAATACACATAGGTACAAATAAAATAAAATACAAAGTTGTATAGTACTCTTAATACAAATAACTTATTAAAACCACAATGAAAATTCTAGAAACAAGACCAATAGAAAGTATGACTTTTTATCGAGAGAAGAACACTAGCTAGGTACTTAGAGTATAACAAAGCAATCGCTCTTATATAGCGAATTAAGGAAACAAAGACATATAATTACGCAAAACCTTCATTAACTTTTACGCGACCGTTTTCGTGAAGTATGTTTTAGGTAGGTTACCTATAAAGAAAATTTGATTATTATCTGAGGAACGAATACCAATGAGAAGAGATGATAAACTGTTTAAAAAATTATCGACAGCTATAATTATCTAGGTTACAAATATTCAACTGATGCTGAGTTCATCCCCTCTAAACTAGGGCTAAAACACTAGTAGTAGTTCCTTTTCTTTCAATTCATAGGAAACTTCAAGGACTAAGCTTAAAACGTCTTAAACTTTAATTTTATGTAGACTTAGCTAAGACTACATAAAAACTAGAACCTGTAAAGCTACGTTCAGTGCTAGGATAAAGCTTCGTCAATGTTGATCCAACGCATATCCAGTAGTTCACCAATAAATTATTATAGACAATACATTTCACATCCATAGCATAAATCTTCTAAACTCCAAAGTCGGTTAGCTTTTAATAGTATTAAGTAAGAAATCGGCAACATAGGACAGATACGGAACAAAAATAAGCTGTTATTATTGTATTAAAATACAATGTTATTTTAATTTGATACCTATCCAAGGTATTGACGTTGTAAGTGCTTATTATAATAAGACCTGTTTATGAACATTTAGTGAGCAAATTAATATTTCTATGTGATAAATATTCGTAACATGCTTAACTTATTATAAAATTATAATTAAGTTAAGCATGTTCCATTGTAACGTTACTAAGAAGACTCATAATCAAGGGAAGATAGTTCTTAGGCACTTAGTTGGTATTTGCTACTAAATTAAATTATTAAAACTGCATTAATACTATTGGTGCGAATTCCTATAGGGTATATCTGTTTCTTTTTAGAAAAACTTAAAGATTTACGCAGGCTATAAGAATGTATATAAAAATCACCTAAAAGTCTAACAAGAAACGCAAAGGAGTAAGCTTGTTAGCAAACTAGCGGCACACAAAGTTGCAAGGTGTGATGCAACGAAAACTTAAAATTGCCTGTGCCCATTCCGAGCGGAAAACGGCTCTCTACCCGTTAACGTTCGAAAGTCTAGCTTTCCGGGTATTCTTTACCATTGTGACACTCAAATGAATTCCGTATGTCCGATGCGTACAGTTTGCATGCCTGCTTAACATTGCGTGAATTTTTAAGCGATTCTGAGTCTTGTGCGATTGTAATATGGGACCTTTATGAGCTATTTATGAGTCAGCCCGTGAACCCGGTGACAGAGCATAAAGCCATGGCTATTGTCAGTCACCGTGGCTAAGCTGTGAAATCGAGTTGCGGTGAGGTCTGGACAGAGATGAGACATGCTTAGCAAGTTTTTAGTTCTTACTCGATCAAGCGTGGTTCTGGAACTCATAATTTTATTACTACGTTCATCAAATACTTTGTTTAATAAGGTAAATATAATTCGTAGTTATTCTATTAAACAAAACTCAATTTTTTATCATTGGAGACCAGTTCTGTATTATAAAGATGATTTAATAATATTATATTTATAATAGTATGATTCTGTTATTATTTTCCGTTTTAAGAGGATACACTATTTTGTTTCTTCCTAGCTTTTTTCTTAGTATTCAATGGCACAATAAGAACGATTTTTACTCTAATATAGTAATTACAGTATTTTTATAATTTGCAGCCTAAATTGCTACGATCGACGATTTTATTGTTGGTAATATTACTCTCCCTTAGCTTAGCTCTATGAATATAAAACCATAAATCATAGAAAAATAAACACATATTATGTGATACAATTAATATTCACCTCTCCACCCGTCGCCATGTTCCAGAGAGTTCTTATTATAAATCTGGCGCATTTCCACGGAAACAGTTGTTAACGACGACTCGTCCGCATTGTCCGCACACGCAGCGGCGCGCGCGCCAAATGGACATGAGCGGGAAGGCTCATTTGAATTTGAAATTCGAACGACACTTTTTACGGCGTTTTCGTGGCCAGCTATGTTTTTAAAGGATTAGCTTGCTTGTGGAAAGCAAAGAGGTTGCATAGGTTCTGGTGAAAACTACATCGAACGACCGGTTATGTACTGTACATCGAGCTTGGTTGTAGCAGGCCGTTTAAAGCAAAATAAATTATGAAAAATGATATAAAACCCAATTAAACGAAAGCCTTACTATTATTATCTATCACCATTATTTGTTTTTTTATGGATCTTCAAATAATGGGTTAAGCTTCAATTGAGCTTTTGAGAAAACAATTTTTCTTTCTTTCTAATGCTTTTCTGCATACTTACTATAGTATAATCATTTCAAACATCAAAACTGCATTGATGTTTGAAATGATTTTACTGGGAAGAAATGAAGTTGAATAAGAACGATTACAATTTAGATTAAAATTTCAATCTTTCTTTTAATGTCACAAAGTGTACGGGACGGTCAGGATGCTCACCTGATAGTAAGTGGAACGCCTGATCATGAGAGAGCGGCATTCAATGAGAACAGCAACTGATAGGATAGACAGTTATTACGAGTATTTTCCATCAATACTGCACTGCGCCCATCAACCGAGACAAAAAATGTAAGGTCTCTTATACCCGCTTATTTTATTAGCTACAGCGCCCTCATCCCGAAACACAGAAGTGCAAAACATTTCTTTTTCACGGAATGATATCTGGCACTACTGTGGTACCTACCAAGACAACTCAGTACCGAGTCTGCCACATAGTCTATCTTATATTATTATTATTTTTTTGCAGTTTTTTTTAAATGTTTAATTCAAACATGTTTCACTCAAATCGACAGAGCGACAGGTGACCCACCATAGCAACCGAGGTTCAAACCCGATTTAAATGCACTCTATAGACATTCACGCACATCCTGGCCATTGTGAAACCGCACTACACTTTTGTCATGCTAAGGAGTTATCATTCCGCTTCTTTTAACCTTAACTAAGCCGTGAAATTATCGTTTTTTTTCTCGCCACGTGCGGGAAGACGCACAGACAGATAGGGGTTGTTTTAACAACTATATTAGTAGTAATGGGGTTGGTTATGATTTATAGTGTGTCTCTTTCAGTTGTATTTGCTTGGGGTGCGTATATTGATGACGCGTGTGCGCGTTTCCTCTGGTAAACGCATCTATCCTTTTGTTATGTTGTTTGCAAATGACTAATAAAGAGATTATGATGTAGAAAGTGATGACGCTATTTGAAAAAGAATTAAAACATATTTGAAGGTTGAAATAAAAAAAAAAACATTTTAGAGATCTCGCTAAAGGTAAAATCTCGTTTAAAAAGGAATACCATAAAAAGAACTTATTAGTACACATTCTTCTTAGGTTATTTTTGTCTTACATTACGAGTCCAAAAATTATGTAATGATAATATCAATACAAAAATAGGTATTTTCCAATGTTTCCCGTCGGTTGGAGAGTTAAAAGGAGAAACCAGAAAATTCAAAATAATAAACGTGTGAAAAGGCTTTTCTGGGCAAGATCGCTATCCATCCATCTTAGCGCACGTTTTTTCCACTAGGATAGTATGTGCTTAGGAGCAAGCCCATCATAAATTAAATTAATAAAACAATCTTAATGTTTTTCAGTTTAGTAATATTTTTCGTTTGTCTGGTAATAATTATATCTACATAGGTTTTGCCGTCTATAGTTTACTAGAAATTTTGATGTTTTTTGATTTTTTATGTTCTAGTGTAACACTATATGCTGCATAACCTGACTCATTTTCTAACAAGCTAGCAGGCATCAGAATTTTTATAATATTTTTTTCTTGATCTCGATAGGATTACCATAAAGAACAAAACATTCTGAACAGAGTTTTGAAGAGAGGCATAGACAATATTCCATAGGAATATCTGTCTTCACGGTCATTGACCGGTGTAAAGGATCTATCTAAGGCATATTCTTTATAGTCTGTGCAGAACTGGTTAAAATAAAAATCGGTAAAAACAAACATATGATTGCAGTCGTGGGGATGCTCTAAGAGACAAGAGACAAGCGGAAGCCTTTTGTGGCGAGCGGAAACCGACATAATGCGAGCATCTTGTGCGTCTGCCATTTTTCAAACTTGTTTTCGTTGATCATCTGTGCTCTCTGGTTGTTGCTATGACATTTTCGTTGATTATTATATTCTTACTTCAGCTAACTCATCTGATTTTACTAGCTTACTTAGTCTATCATATGTGTTTGTGGAAGGGAGTGTAAAAGTATATAGGAAAGGGGAAATTTAGCTAGTGAAATTACTGAGTATATAATACCCATACAATTTTTGGTTTGGTTAACACTGTTTTTATCATAGGTAGATGTTACCACTAGAAGAGTGTACATACTGATCGCTCCGTTCTCATAGCAACATAAAAAATCTAATGGTTAGCGGGAAAAACAACAGAAAATCAATTGTTTGCCGTACAAAATCCGGTTATAGAGCTGAGCGGCAATAATACACATAAGTAATTTATCTTTTTTTCTGCCTTTTTATGTGATTGCGTTCAAACATGAACGCTTGTTATGCCAGAGATCATAGAAATAAAACTTTATATAGTTTTTCCTACGATACTCATGTAACAAGCTCTCCCAAATTTTGGGCTTTTAGTTATCATTAGCTGTTACTTATTCCCGTACATTTTGTTCACAGCAGCAGAAAGCCAGGGTTCCGGAAGCCCGCCGCCGAGCCCCGCTGACTCTGCGGCTCCGAGACTGCCCCTACTCTGGTGCACATCAAGCAGGAAACCATGCCTCCAGGGACCGACACCAAGGAGTACTATGGCTCTCTCGACTTCGGCCTTCCCGACACCTATATACCTCCGTATCCTGAGTATGGAACCGGCTATATACAGAGACCGATGGACCTCAACCAACGGTACATCGACCCGGAAAAAAGTCCGAAGGATAAAGACGAGGAGAGCAAAGATGAAGATAACCCAGGATTGTGTCTGCCTGATGAGATCACGGTGAAATCGAACGGCGTGTTTGCGAGAACAACCATTTTCGTTGGTACTAAGTACGGGCCTTTTATTGGGAAGTGGGGGACGCAGCCTTTGGACGCCAAATACGCTTGGGAGGTAAGTGAGTTTTATTATTAAAGAAAGTGGTACAGAGAAATCGCAATCGTCACATGACCATTACATTATTCGTATTTCTGGTCGAGGACTTATCGCGAAAATACATTAGAACATTTACTGTTTTCGAGTATAGTTATCCTCGCGAGTCATTCGTAAGGTTTATTATTGATTTTTTAGTACTATGTATAGTAGTAGCATTGTAACTTGAGCTTTCGATTATTGCCCTAAGTTATGCTTTTGGTGAGGCGTGTTACGAGTTGAAGAGCGGACAGAGGAAATTATTAAACATCTCTTGGCATTAACATTTGAACTGTGATTTATACTACTAAAACAATAACTACACATAGTATATCATACGCGGTAGAGCTTAAGTTAACCCCGCAGTGGACTGGTTTTTTGGTGTATATTGTTGCTTGATCCAGAGGTCGTAGATTGAATCAAAAGGCAGCACACAAAGTAAAAGGTTACTAAGTGAGCGTTACTAGAACATTGCACATTGAATTTCAGACAGTAAGGTATGGAGATAAAGTTGATACATTGAAAGGTACGTTAAGCCGTTCGCTCTGGCTCGCGTAAGATGTTCGTTCCGTAAAAAACAATGTAAGAGGTAAGTGATTCAGAAACCTTACCAGGGTAAGTTGGATAGTTCATTAATGCTAAATTGGCCACTTAGCTGCGTAAGATTTAACATCAGGTGGGCGGTCCCTTTCGAAAAAAAGTTCGAATGATGTGTGTAAACACATCATTCGAACTTTTTTTTGACTGGTGATGACAAGGCGTTCTTTCTTGCGTTTTAAGAAAGAAGCACTTATATTTCGGGTTAAAATTCGAACGTATGTAAGGTCCTTGTTAATAAATTAGAGTGAGACGTCGGTCGGATGTAATAAAGTGTTGATTTTATTGATGCCCTTAAGTAGCGGGTTCACGTAGAGTATCAGTTTTTGTGGGTGACGAGTTACACGGCTCGTTAGTCACAATATCACCAAAGTGTTATTGGTTCGTTGCAGTTTTTGTTTATGGGACACTTGCACACTAATTCAACATGGGGAATATGTCAACGGAGGATTGAATAGTAGTGTTGTTTATAACGTCTCTTGAATAGAACATTGTTTGTTTATGTTTCTATTTTTAAAATCTTACCTTTACCTTTCATTCACGAGCTATAATGTTTATTTGGTATTACAAAACTAGCAATCGCCATCTTGTTTTAATATGTAGGGTTAGATACATAAGTTACTTACAGTATTAATTTGAAAGTTTTGAATATTCGAATGCTTAGCTTGCTATTTCGGAATCTACTCGTTATATATTAAAATATTTTAGAAACTGTTTGCTTAAGTGTCAGTACGAAAATATTGGTCTAGGATTATATATGATATGTACCCTAGTATTTAAAAAAAAATATAAGTTTATTTATCAGTTAAGTACTTCTAGTAACAAGCTCCTTGCTTAAATTGTGACTTGATGGCTCTGTGTAAATGTATATGGGAATTTCGTCATCATCAGCTCATTAAGCACCCAACGTGGCTCGTACCCATCTCTACCGATGGGTACGAGTCTACCCGTATAGGGATAGGCTACCCATAGGGCTTTAGTCGTCCACGCGGGCTCATTGCGGATCGGCTGACTTCACGCACAACCTATATATAATTTCGAAAATTCGAAAGACATTGGTATGTAACGTGTAATACAGCTATAGCAAAAGTAAAATATAGACAATCCTATACACGTCGGGCTTACCTCGGGTAATGGAGGTTTTAAGATGTTAACAATGATAAACTGATATCACGTCGGTTTCAAGATTTGTTATACCCTAACGAAATCAGATTTCGCTTGATTAAATTTCACATTGCGAATTGGCATCCCTATCTCTGGTTGCACCGAGGGCGTGGTGCATTATCTGTGTAGAGGAAACGGAAATCGATTGTTGGCTGATTCCTGGATTACGCGAATTGTCAAAAGTATTGAATTTCTTGACGAATATTCAATGAGAATTAAATTTTGATTTTTGTACCAGGTTACTTGTAGTAGGGTTCATTGGATCTTCTTGTGCTTAGTCGAAATTTATTCAAACGTTTCCACAATAAAATTTTAATTGTACATATGAAAAAAAAAACTGTTTGGTTAAATTAACATATTGTAACAATATTCGTAGAGAACTTTAATTTAAAATGATTCTGTCTTATTTTTATTTAATTTAAAAGAATATTCACCATAATAGATTTTAAATAAGGTCTCATCTTTTTTATGATTTTTCATATTCACATTATATTACCTAGAAAGTAAATAGAATATCAACCGAAGTTATTTAATTTTTAATTCGTAGGTATCTATTAAAATATAAGTAGTTAATGAGGAACTGAAAAGAGAACATCAAAAATACAAATACTGTTCGATAAAATAATGATTGTATCGGTTTACCACTACATAAAAGCTGTATCAAAACAGCGGAAGCTGCACAAAGCGCGAGATGCGCAAGCGTCTGTCTATCTGTCATAGCAGCTATGTGGGTGTCAGGTTACAGTCAAAACTCCATTGTTGACCGAGCCGACGTTTAGTTCCGGACAATTTATATCCGATGACGTTGAGGACAATGGACAATAGTGAAGAGATAATTGTGTATGCTTTTAGGTATGTACTTACAGATCCAGGACACAGAAAAATATGGTTCCATATTTAATCAATATCTCGAGACATTATGCTCGTTAGCGCGCTGTTTATATCAAGTAAAATTCAAATAAAATAAATAGAAAGCTCCCAAATAAATAAATGAATTATATTTACATTGTCTACTAAATAGTACACCTACGTGCACGTATTAATGCATGCATGATAAAAAACGTAAATGCATGTACTGTTATTTTGAGCATTAACTGAATTTTCTTAACGTTTTGGTCCATTTATAAGAAGGAGAATTCTTAAATGAAATAAATGTGAATGATAAATGTTTAATTAAACATTAAAATATTTCGTTGTAAAAACAATAAATATGAACAAACACCAAAGAGCAAGAAAATTGGAATGATACGGATCAAAGCGTATACTTAAAAATAATGATACTGAATTAGGTACTTTCAAAATTTTCCATTGGCTGCACACGAGAATTTCTTGATCTCGGCTGAACGTGTCAGGCGGGTAAAAGCGCCAATTGTGGACGTCATTAGTACCACTAACGCTCCAAACGCTGACCAACCATCCGAATCAATGACCACAAAGGACCTTTGATCGCACGCTGCTCATACAATTTTATGTACCCACATACAAAGTTAACGTTGTATGATAGTTAACTAAGGAAGCTTAACCTACAACTCGCTTACTTTGTAACTCGGAAATTGGGACGCACTTTTTTTATCTCAACACCCGCAGGTATCGAATTGAAAGGATTAGTTCGATAAGTTCACATGTCTGAGTAAACTCGAAGGGGTTATTGTATTGTTGTAAGTTACATTATTTAACCACCGTTTCCCAAACGTTGATATCTCAATAAAAATCTTCCACGAAAAAAATATCCGGGTAATCAAAGAATTCCTTGCCATCCCGTGTCAAAGTGCAATAAAAGGTTGTGTTCGAATAAACCCTAATTTCGGTTTAGGCGTGACCCCCCGTCAACGATTTTTTTAAACACAAATTTACACTTTTTTAACCAAAAAGACGAAAGTTAACGGTAAAATTGACAAAGAGGGATGTCACCGTATTCAAACTTTAAAATGAAAACTTGATTGGCGAGTTTTTTTACACAAACAAAAACGTCATGGAATCTCTTGAAACGCATCTTTTTACAATAGCCGTCTGATAATAAAACTTTTTAATACAATTACCACTCTTACGAATTCGCAAATATTTTCTCACCGATCTTAAAATATGATACGGTGGTACACGTCCATCCTTAAATTAAAATTATTGTATTACAATTAGCAATTGGTGATACCGCATCAATTTATGATAATTCATGTAAAAAATTGTCTCAAATATTTATTTAAAGGAGCTCTGCTATGTGATTGTAATTTTCAAATGAATATCGTATGAGACAAACTGGTCTGTAATAAAGGGGCTATCTTCTGCAAACATCAATCAGAATTATGAATCTATAATTTGATGCATTAATTTCATCTCCCAAAGTGCATCAGTGAAATTGACGCGCGATTGGCAACTAGGTTAATTGTAACACGCAGCTTGGCATCCAAACGTTGTTCAGTTATTGATCTGATTTGCATAGCAGCTACGCCAACGGTTACTGAATCATTTATGTGATTTCTGTTTATTTTCAACGGTGAAGCGTTGTTGCCGAATAATATGTAAATATTGGGCGTTATTTTTGAAATGTGTGATATACTGCAGCGCAACATTTGGCGTCTGTAAATAAATAACACAAAATCAATATTCTGCTTTTAAATATGCCTATATTGGAAACCAGAATAGTATATCGCGATTAAAAAACTTTGTATAATAAATGGTCCTATTTATATGGGAATTGGCCACGATAACTGCAGAATATAGACCAATCTCTTCCTTATTTGTACAAGTTGAACTTACTCGGGTTTCACAATAGATATTAACTAAACTTTTCCGAATAAAATAATGGTTCTTCTAATTAATACTAAATTAAGTGTTATTGCTTGATATGTTTTACGTATCATGAAAGAGCTACAGTCATTCAAGATTTTTTGAACACAGCGTCCTTTTGTCTCAATACAGAGTTATTTTAGCCATGCCATAAGCTTAAGCTATGTCGAATAATAATGAATTAATTAAGAGAACTAATTCCGGGCGCATTCATACGAATGGCGGGTCGAATCCGTTGCATTACTGTCAAAATATCTGTCATATTCGTGTGACATCTTTTCAATGACCACCCCCTTCGGCAAAGGATTAGCGATACACGCGGCCCCATTACATCTTCATTACGGTAGGCGGCTGACGTTCCCCATGCATTGTGATATGACAATGAAAAAAATATTATTGTCAATGTATTTGTTGCAACTGTGTGATAGTGTTTATTCGATACGTCTCGCCTTACAGCGGACAGATGGTAACTCTGGCTTATAGCAAAACAAATGACGAATGCGATCTTTTATTCAGGTTCTAATTTTGAATACCTGGGACATAAAACAATATTATGCGATTCTAAATTCAAATGATCCTAATTCAAAACCTTACCAGCGTCGGTGTGAATGTCAGGAGTATTCTTCCATAATTAGACTACTATTAATGTCAATATAAGTTCTTTTTTGTTAGAAAGTGTTCAGGACGATCAGGACACTAACCTGATGGTAAGTGATAAGCCTGACCATGGCAGAGTGGCATTGATTGAGACCATCAGCTGATAAACTTGTGCAAAAAGGGGAGACCTGCAACCAGATTCTTCTTAACGGTCGAAATCAGATTATGCAGTTATAAGAAACACAAAAACAAGAAAATAACTATCTTTATCGAAAAATATATTTATGGCTAGGCTAGGTAAATCGGGTGCGATATTGTGAAGAATGATTTTATTAGATTGTATTACTGAATGAAACCCATGCAATTGATCCGCGTTGGATCGATTGCGTTGCAGATTGCACCATCTGTACCAAGTTGTGAATGTCATACATTTAGTTTCGATACATGTTAGTGTCGCAATATTTTAACATTTTGAGTGTTGGGTATTATCAATCATATTGTTATGATTAAGTTATTATTCCTTAAATTAAAGTTAAATGAGTTACTATCATCACCAAAATGTGTATTTTTTACGCTTATATATTACGCTATATTATTTGTTTCTTACAATGTTATAGTTGTTCATTCAAGGACGCCTTTTTTGTAATAATGCCTTTAGCATGTGAAGTGTTTTCTTATATAACCTACCAATGATTTAAAATGCAAATCACAACTTATGCTTAAATTTATAAAAATAAAATTGGCATTGCAATACTCATATAATAATTAGCACTTGGGTAACACTTATTAAAAAATGGATTACTGCTCCGTTGCTCCGTAAAAAAAACCATCATAAATATTGACAAGTAAAGGGCGCGCACCCCTAGCGAGAAGCTAAACATTCTTATTATTAACAAGCAGACACTTATCAGTTAATCTTACACTGGCACACAAAGGGGGCTAATCCCCGGGCGTGATAGAAATTTATCTTCGGCATATTGTCATTGTCGCATCGGGAGATTCGATACGCTCGTTCGGGAAATAAGTTTCTAATACTGAGGGCGCTAGTGTTATATTTCATGTTAAAACTGTGATAGAGTTTATGAAATATGGTCAAATATACTATATATATATATATATATATATATATATATACTTAACTTTGTGTTTCTGTCGGTTTGGATGGATTAACAAGTTATAAAACATCACTAAAATATCCTTTCCTAATGTGGTTGCATTATTTTATTTCATTTATTTATTATATTCTAGGACAAATTACAGCTAATATTATTTATTTTAGACACTTAATGAATATTTATATTGAAGGCCGTTTAAAAGTTTCCACACATATAAATGTAATAATATAAGCACTGGTAAATTTTGTTAGCATGTGATATTATTTTAATTTCACATTCTATTAAAGGTTACAATAGTGTACATTTAATTTCGTACTCTTTATATAAATTCGTTAGCAAAAACAAAATAAAAATAAATCCCGCAAGCTTGTAACATAAATTTCAGTTCGCAAACTTTCGAAAGTCCAAACAATTGTCGAGTTTACTCACGAATCGTCTTTGCGGCTTCTTATTTACACCAATATTTTTGCCCAACGAATTCTCGTTCGCAAAACAGTGCAGCCGTGCACAGTGGGGCAATATTTCATCTGAGCTGGCCAGAACAATAATAGCTCGTGGAGTTGAAGCCACGGCACGTTCGCACCACAATGTTACCGGCCACCGATTTAAACGGAGCCCCTTCACGTCTGTTGGAATGTGAAATTGTCGGCGATGTACCTACGGTGAGGGTTCAACGTTAATTGGCCGGTTATTCAGCATCACCAGCATCCGTGTAGACAAAATATCGAAATACCCCGAAAGCAACGTGATATAGCACCGGTTATTGGGTTAGGTTAAGCGATGTTTACACTGGAAGAGGCAGAGGCAATGTTGATGGCACCGATGCCAACTCAAAGTTCGCAACTTTGACGTTACAGCTATTTTGAACGGGTTGGCTGCACCTGCATCTAATTATACAGTGAATATAGCCCTAGATCTAATCAGTCTAGAGCTGTAAAGACATTGGCAGATCTGTGGTTTGTCAGGCTCGGTAGCACATTGGTAGTGATTCTTTATTGTGCGCTACTAGACGTGGGTTCAGTTCTTACACAGGACAATCACGAATAGAGCTGTGTATTTTTATATATGTACTTTTTGCAACTACGGGTAGGTATGTAAAATAAGACCTAAAAGATCTATTTTAGCATATAGCTTTAAGATCTGTAACCATTATATCTTTTGGTATGTGCGTATCTATTTAATTAATACTCTGCGTACTTTAATTTATTAAACAAATATATAGAAACTTGACAAATTGCCTATCGGATTTGGCCACTTCACCCAACGATAAAGTTCACTAATTCTTTAAGACCTTAATTATAATTTTTTTTATTGAAAACAAAACTAATAAAGATGTATTTAGACTTCCAAGTGCTTCTCTATATTTTATTGCATTGTATCTAGTTATACCGCAATTAAAGATACAGATATTTCAAATATCTGTTTACGTTTAAGAGTGGTGTGCATTTCGTCCCCATAGTGAGTTGCAACATCGTATTGAGTACACAAAAACAGCATCAAACTAACCGAATAATTTCGGATCCCAGCAATTGTCACGCGGTGCCGTGTCTTTGTCATTGGGTAACGTTTTTTGCGTGTAATCTTGCTGTTAATCCGTTTTAATGCGTCCAGATGTGTGCGCGCATCGCGCTGGCGATATTAGCTAGCCAATTTCATTTGTTAGTACTGTTTTTAAACTATAATTTATACTGTGCTATTTATAGTGAGGTATATTTACAGATTTATACAGTGTGTCTATTAGTATATCATATACACAGTGGTGTATATATGTATATACTAATAATATATCATATTATGCAGTGATGATTAAAAATTATATATAATCAAGATATCCACCACGGGCAGCACGCTGGTCCAGTGAATGTTGATGGATGGCCAGAGCCTCATTTGTTATCAATGTGATTGCAAAGCTAAGTTCCATTATGAAATCTTAGTTAAAAATATTTAAAAAAAACTGTATATTTAATGATATTAATAAATATTCCATTACCTATCTATTTACGTGTAAAAACTATGACTAAAAACAAGGGTCTTATTTTTATAGAACTAACATTAAACTGCCAATGATTTAACTTATTAAAGAATATTTAAAAAATATTGAATACCCAATTCTAATACACAATTAGTTTAATAGCACCGTGTTATTATGAAACCTAAATGAAAACGCCAAAACTCACCACAAACAAATAGCAAGCACCATTGTTATCCTTCAAAAACAACACAAAAATATCCACAATTGGTAGCAGTATGATTGTTCGCCGATCACTGAACAAACGATATAAGTCTTTGTAGCGATCAATGGGGTCCCGCTGATACCTTCTCGATCAATGGCACATCACATTCACAACACCCACTGATTGTGCACTCGGCCCAACATTTAATTCACCCACGGCAAACAAAATAAAACACCTTATATACTCATTATTAAAGTCCAAAATTGCATCCAGCAAGCTCCGATGCAAAATGCATAAAGGTTTTTTGCGCAATGATAGCGTAGCCGTTCGTGAATATTTTGTCACGTCAGGAATTAGTGCGTTTGTCTCCGTTTTAATGGTCGGAACGTGACCGTATAAGGAGATCCTAATTTACCAATAATGTGTTCGGGATACGGTGACAGATATGAACAGTGGAGTCCTGTTGGACACAGGTAATTTATGGGAACGTGCGAGAAATTGACACCGAACTAAAGGGATGCCGATTCGATAATATTAATGGTTTTCGATGCGACAATGGTATTCGTATTTTTGCTATAGTTAAAGCAAAGATGAAAAACGTCAATTCTATTATTAATGAATACTTTGAAAATAAATTTGTATTATAATTTTCCTTAACGCTTAACTTTTAAAGTTTTTATCTGTGAACTATGTTAAGTATTTTAAAACTAGATATGCATTACTTTCCATTACAGGTAAAGGAGTTTTTGGGTTACCATTAAAGTAACCATTTTTGATATTTTAAATGTTTCACTCAGATGTTTTTTTGTTGAGGTAATGTACAAGAAATGTGTTCTTCTTATCAGGAAACATAGTACAAAGAATGAAATGGTTTATTCGCAACTTTCCGTTCATAAAAAATGTAATACTTAATTTTATACACATACTCCTAAACGTAACACCATCGTATTTAACCCACACAATGTCAAGTCTACACTACATCAACACATTGTTAGCGATGTACCAACACTTTTATCTAATCCACCGTCGAACCTAAATCACAGAGAACAAAAGTCACCGAAAATAAAAGCGGACCGGACACCGCGGAAGCAATGTTTCCCCGATAAACGTGGACATGTCGGGGAAACTGGAACGCAAGGAAGATGTATGGAAAAAACCCAAACTGGGTTCCGGCTTTCCGAGCTTTTTTTCCGACAGCCGGAAATTTTTTCGCGTTGTCAGACGGAAGCGGCGAGTTAAGTGATTTGTTAGGCTAATTATATAGGGTTTATATTTTTAATGTTTTCGTATCTGTGGGGAGATCTTCCAGTTATTTTGGAATGAAGGAATGCATAATTTATTTTTCTATTTGCATATGTTTCGTTCATAAAGGAATACAAATATTAGGAACAGATAAGTCTCGTTTCGCGCACTGGATTGAAAATTAAACCCTTGAAAGTATAGTCGTAACTCTTGGGGCAGATGACCCGAACACTTACAAAATATCACTATTTTTCGTACTAACAGTGATGTCATAATTTCTGTAACTATAAAGTTTATTTGTATTCAGCCTTCAAAAGCTCTACTAGCATTAGGTGGAGCCTCCGCTAGCTATGTAAAGCGAGGGTCGGCTGTAAATAAGCGGGCATAAATTGTTATCTTGTGAAACGAGTCGTGTGATTCGCGCACCGACGCGTGATCACCGCAAGTCGGCCTCTTCAGACCAGTGATGTGAGCGGGGTATGTCGATGGATATTTTTTTTGTAAAAGAAATCAAATGAGCTTGCAGCTCTCATAAAAAGGCCAGGCATACGTGGTTACATAAATGATATTACGTTCTTGTTTTGAGAGACTTATAGTTTAAATAAACGACTTTACAAAATTTTATGTCATACTTCTACTAATTTCTAAATTAACATTATTTTACTAAATAATTCGTTTTTATTTCGTATGAGATGCAACGTGTTTTAGCTCATAACTTGACTCAAAAAATTAATGTTTATTATAAATAAATACTTATTGAGTATTCAGTATTGGTGTATGATTAATGAAATACGATTGCTATAAACAAAATAAATCAGTTTTCACTGGACATTAGCACACATCACAAGGTGTTCCATTATTACTTAAAAATTGGTCACGATGTCTCGTGTTTTAAGTAATAAGTAGTAGTAGTGTTAAATTGCTCGTAAACGTATTATCGGCAGTCGACATTCTACAAGCACATCCCTAAAATTTATGAAATGTAATTTTCTGACGCGAACGACTCACGAACATTTGTAGCTTTCCCGAGTATTCCGGGAAATTGCGATCGGTGCGGTGGCGAATGTTAGATCTGCCCGCCTCTGCTAAATTGCTAGCTTTTAGGGTTCCATGCTTTAAAGGTCGCAAAAAGAGAATTCCGTTACTAAGACTCCTCTGAGTGACATGAGTTTTGAACCATGCTGAAAGATAGGCAGTTGAAATTTTATACATGATGTTTATCAGTTGCCATTTTTACATCTGTGTTACAATTTTAGTCTGTGTGTCACCGCTGTTTCTCATGAATCGTGCTAGTAGAACCGTAGGCTAGACAATTTCAATTTAATTGATATAATATTTATATAATATTTATATTGCCATTATAACAACAAATAATTTAACTAATATTAAAACGGAGCTCTTGTTTCCCGATTAATTGCAGACAATTAACGGGTTTAGCACCGGGTTTAAGAATTCTGCAATATAAAAAAGTAAATAATAATTATTAAATCTAATTATTTTCCAAGGGTTCCAGTAGGTACGTCAAACGTGATTTTTTACAATTTTTATACTCGTAGATGTACGGAATCCTTCGTACTCGAGTTAAACTCACACTTGGTCGGCTTTTATAATACACGGCCTGTATGAGATGGGGTTTTCAGTTTTTGCAAATAGAAAACTCGGCATTACGCAAGCACAAGTTTCCTGTGTGAATATTGGATTCCTTTAAAGTGCACTGTGCTGTACGAAATTGATGTATCGTTTCTTGGTAACTCTTCCTCTGTAAAAGTTTTCTTAGAGGTTTGGCACTTTGGTTTTACAAATTTGCTTAGAGGTTTTTTCATCTTTTGTAAATCTGTGCCGTTATCTTAATCGGTTTAGAAGTATCGGTGGCTCATTGATGTGGACTGTTGTTCTCCGATTTGGAAGTTGCAGGTTCAAATCCCGCCACGTACCACTGCCTTTTTGAATTTTCAAAATTATATGTACGTTTATTTGACGTCACGGTACGGTAAAAAAAACATCGTGAGGACACCTGCGCACGCTTGCGGAAAAATCAAAAGATTGTGCGAGAAGTAGGCCAATCCACACTGGGCCCGCGTGAACGACTAAGTTTAACGAGTAGGTCGTGCATCTCGTTGGGATATTTGTGAGCTGATGAATCTGAATCAGTTTTATGGATAAACAAGCATCATTTGCTATTCAGAGTAACATAATAATTTATTAGTAAATAAATTGGCTACGTTTACAGGTATATATAATCTACTTTCAGGTATAGCAAACAAAAATGCAACCAATATGTTTTGACACCAGTAGAGATAACAAGGTCTTTTTGTGGAAGTTAAGGCAAACCCCTACTTGTATTAACTAAAAGCAAATCCAGGATATTTAAATCTCTTTTCTTCAAATTATAGCAGTCTGCTGCTGGACATAATAATAATAATTAATATCCACTGACATTCACACAACGCCATCTAGCCCCAAGTTAAGCGTGAAACCTGTACATGGCACCAGTAAAATTAAACAATTGAACAATTTCCCCCAGTTTGAAATTATTTATTCATTTTAAATCAATTAATTTCCAGGTTTCCCTTATATTAAATGCGATTTTACACTATTTTCATAGAATTATTTACAGTTACCCCAGTTACATATTCTGAATATTGGTAATTCCTGTCAGTTATCGGTCACCAACCTTTAAAATTTATAAAGAGTTTAATCAAATTCCCGAATTGTATCTATACGTGACATTTACAAAATTAATCACAGCTTTCGCAGCGGTAAGCGCCTGAACATATTTCACGGTAGGGTTCCCACCCCGGCAAGTGTCCACGCAATTCGCATCCTTGACCGACGATCATCGATGACTGATGGCAAGCATGTGCTGCCGGCACTCGACTACTCATCGCTGTTTGTTGTAGGGCTGTCATTTTTTTAGTATGAAATGATATATTATATTTCTTGTTAACGCACAATTTTTTTTTGTCATTGTTATTTAACGTAAGTTTTATAAATACAATCTGTAAGTTTTAAGTTCAAGTCTAAAAGTATTTCTATTTAATATAAAAAATACTGTTTCTTAGGTATTAATAGGTTAAAATTATGAACTAAAATATCTTATTGACGTCTATAGTATCCGACGTTTTCATGCTAAATTTCAAATTGCTGTAAAAAAGTTTATAAATATATAAATTGTATTTGAGTGACTTAGAGGAAATATTGGTATTAATCAATTAGTTAGTGACGAATACGTTAATCTCATAAACTATACCTCTCAAAAAATTATACACAACATTACAATATAATATTGCAACTCTATAAAAACCGTATGTTTTTAAAATATCAGTTTATATACAACAATATTCCGTAAAAAAATATAAACAGCCAATATTGTTTCACATATGACAACCCTAAGTTAAGACGAGGGTTGCTGCTAAGATAATTATCTTTTTACTTATAGCCAGATCGCTTTAATATCGTGATAAATGCAGCGGAAGGCTTGCGGGGCTGGGGAGGACTGGTTTACATTAAATTTGATTAATACCTCACTTGTTACTTACGCTTTTATTGTGTAGCAGATGCTTTTTATATTTTTTTTACCGTAATTTCTTCCGAGATGATAAAGTGTGGATCGCGTTTTAATTTTCCGAAAGATTAGCCACATTTTTCTTTATTTTAATTTTCAGTTATACGTTGTTTTGGATGCGCGGAATTTAGAACGCAGTTTCGAATTACGAAAACGGTTCTTGCTGATGTCCTTTCATAGGTATAGGTATCATCTGCATATAACGGCCCATTGCAGGGCACAGGCCTATCCGCATAACATAGTTATGGGGAGAGGTTTATGCAATATGGTTTTATTGACATACTACGATATCTCATAGGTCTAACTTTCCTTTATTTGATTGGGTCATTAGAAGATTACTTAGCCAATTTTATAATTTTTTATGGGATTTTGTGTTTGTATTTAATTCATTGTGAGCAATAAAGAGTCTATCTATCTATTTAGTCTTTAAATAAAACTCATGTACAGTATAATATCCTTGATTTTTTTATAAGTTCCTAGATAATTTTATAAATAAATCAGTATTTACTAATGAAACCATTCAAAGTAGTTAATCAAAGAACTTTATGTACTTATCTATGTACATATAAATAAAATATTTCTGGCACACTTAAGTAACAAAAATGTTCTGCTGTGTTCATTTTTGTATCAAAGCGACTGTGTATGTTTGAATACCATTGCCTCACAGCAAGTTATGGAATAAAAGAAACCATGTATCGATTTCCCTTCTACCAACAGTACACAAATAAGACACCGAAGATACTTAACATTGTAAACAATCGATTTGACACTCCCACAGTCGGCCGGTGTTTGCCGAAGCAATAGATCAACGCAAAGAACCCTAATTTGGCGCGGAAACAAACACGGAACCCCTTATCAGGAAGGCACACATCTTCGTGAACTATTATTGAGCATTATGACTCAATCGACGGGAGTAGTGAAGTGTCTGTTATGAAAATGTTAACCCTCAATCATTTTATTTTGAAGTGGGGCCTGTGTAGTTAGGGAATAATTTATGAAGTATAAAAATGAGAGCCGAGGGTTAAGAATGGTCGTTCTATTAAGTTTATTATTTACAGGCAATGGTACAAATATAGTTATTTCATATCATAGAATACATATACCTGCCTTTATAGAAACTGCTATAAGACGAGTACTGAAGAGTTACATAAAACTCTATACTTGATACATAATTTCAAAGAAAATACCAACTTATCTTTATTAGCTGCTTTTATATCTAGTAAATATTGCTTCTGATTTTTAATTGTACACTTTACTCCAAATGGTTGCTTTGAACCTGAATATATTAATGAATTTTATTTGATAATATATTTATTTTTTAATATGAACCGAAAAGGGCAATAAAAATCTTTTTATAGAAACTTCAATTCCGTTTAAACATAAGCTGACATTATTTTAACCAACCCAATAGTATTACACCTTAGAAAGGTGTTAATACTATTGGGTTCTCGTAAATACTTCTCGTAATAACTTAATACAAACATAACGCGCCGTTCAGCCCTCAAAACAATTTACATCAAAATGCAAGTCGTATAAATTACAGACCCCGCGATAAAAAACCTATTAATAACTCCGACGCCTGCAATGAAATTTAATCATCACAGAGGGTCTCATGATAAATGGCTGCCAGGCTGGGTGCATCTTGACGTGACTAATAACGCCATCTATCGTCGACCGCGAAGTCCGCTGTAATGTCCGCTGTCGACATCTGCCGCTAGGTGGCGGTATATGACACTCGTTAATGTAACAAATAACAATGGATGGGCATTTAATTTGGAATGGACACCTTTTGTAGTTGCTATAAAGAATAATTTTCATGCACTTGGGCATTTGGTTAATTCGTTCACTGAATTTCAGCTCAAAACATTTTCTTTCTTCATAACTTAAGTGCTTTACAATTATTTTTTTTTCTACGATTAATGAACTCTAAATCTGGATAAAGCTATTAATATCCACAAAATTGTAAAATATTTTAAAAACAAATACACTTCCTAGCAATAAGTTACCACTAGTTAAGCAAACATTATAGTTCTCTAAGAAACCGCTAGATGTCGCTATTATGCATAAGTGCAATGACTCTACGTAGAGCTTGAATTTTGAAGTTAGTCTATAAATGTCTACGTTAATTTTTTTGATGGGAGTAAATATGATGTTGAGATTTAGGAAAAATAGGAAATCGTGATCGTGCATAGATTTTAGATGACACTCGTTTAGATGCCAAGAATGAAATATTATAAGTGGAAAATATAAACACTTGTTTTTATTGCTTTAAGGGAATTAAAAATATAAAGGACCGCCTCTAATCTATTTTTTATATTTCAGGTACTTGGCAAGAACGGCATTCGTGGGTGGTTGGATGGCACTACTGAAAAATCCAATTGGCTGAAGCTGGTGCGGTCTACCAATTACCCTCACGACGCCAACGTTCAACATCTTCTTCACGCAGGCCAAGTATGACCGAAATAAGGCGCCAACGCTACTTTTATAATGGCTTTTTTTTCGAACAGACTAATGTTGTTGGCCGCAGATGACTTTACAGCTTCATGGCATCTTAGTAATGTTAGGTTGACCGAGTAACATATACTAATAGTGTACGATAAAGTATGTATGTTCATTTGTCCTGTTACAAGTTTGTCATTGTTCCTTTTATCTCCTGTTAATGGCTCTTATAATTTGCGATGATGATGATCGTTATTAGAGCCAAAAATATTTTTCTAATTAGAATCTAATACTTGCGTTTATGTATGTAGTCCACTTCTTCAGTTGTCCTTTTTCTGTTCTTAAGATATGCTTTATCTGATATAGGTTCATAAATGAGCATATAACCATAGTGCCCGTTGTTTCGTGTTTCATTAAATATTTTGTTTGGTTAGTTAGGTGCCATTTTAATAGAAGAGTTGGTGCCCAATACTTAGTATATATACTCAATTTCAAGTTTATTATGGTTTTAAATAGCATAAATGGAAAATTCTTAAAGCTTTTTATTATAATATATTGATACATTATCAACATGTAGAGCTAGGAAGCTTCCAATGGCATTATCAGTTATTAAGAATCTTACAGACTTCGATTAAGTTTATAGTGTAATTAACCCATATAATATCAAAATAAAAAAGAAATCTAGGTTTCAAATAACCTAGTACTTCATTGTGCCGTAGGAACAGCACATCACATAAACGTATTTTTTATCTCGTGGCGTAAGTTTCATATAATTATTTTTGTAAATAGGTACTTAAAAATCAGTAACTCGTTGAAGCTGTGAAACCTGTTAGCAGGTAACAGCGAAAGGAAAACGATTCATAGAAAACAATCAAATATGTTGATAAAGTAAACATGTTCATGTATGTTTATGAAATCTGCAAAGAGTTCAAAATAGGATAGCTTTTGTGTAGTAGCTGACTTCTCAACCATTACTTGAAATCGGTTTGAAAATCAGTTTTTTCACAACTTTTTCACAACCTGTACATTTAGCTAAGCACCAACAGCTGTACATTTGTATTTGAAGGGATTTTTCCTATTGTGCACTTTTGTGATACATGTATAAAAGAGTATTCACTAATGAGACATTAATAACAAAACTGTTTTACACATTAGAGTGTTGTTTGTGTAATTTCATTAGAAATTATTTATCGAATTAAGTCTAATGCATCTTTTAACGAAGTTCTTACGTTTTCCCACAATACCACCATTGTCTCTGCAATATTAATTGCTTATTCTAGAACAGCATTGAATCACACAAACAAACGCTCGGCGTTATTGTCGCAGCCCTCATTACTCGTCTGTATGGCGTACCCCAATAAAATTTGAATGTGGAACGTTGGTACTTCCGGTGGCAGAAAATCGGAGCTCAGTTGAACAACTGTGAGCCACTTCCGGTCAAGGGGAAGGGAGTGAACAGATGCGGTGATTAGATTCACTTATTTCAACCCCGACGAGGTTTAAATCTATGCGTATGAGACTGGAGTTTTGTATTTCATAAAAATTTGGTAGGTATTTTGTCCACTGATTTGGAGTAAAGACGGCGGGCTGCGCGAGCCATATGTTAAAATGTATCCCATCACTCTTTTAAAAATATTACAAGCTCACCAAAAGTTTTCCGTTGTTTGGCTCTCCTAAAAGTTTTGGGTATGTAATTAGATATTTGTATTATAGTTTGTGCCGCCATTTATACCAACTTATATTTTTAAACATATTTGTTTAGTACTTACATTAATTGATACAATTAGATGTTTTTAATAAATGTACAAAAAATAGTATATTCTATGAAGAACACAACTTTAATTAAATTATATAAGAGTAATGGTGTATTCATACTCGTTTATACTGAGACAAAATATTCAAAGACAATGAAGCAATTACCAAAGTCATACTTATCACAATTATTCTTTGTGCTAATGCAATCGAATAAGATATATAATAATTAAGATAATAAACAGGATTTAGATGAGACAATTACAAAGATAATATGTGTCATATAATTTACATAATAAATATCGTACTGCTGATAATATAGAAGACATTAAGGTAGTTACAAGGATAATTACCCATATGTTTCTTGTCAGTATTTATATAACATAAATATCAATCATTAAACATATCAAAATGTGTCTACTCTCTTTTCGACTATTATTTCCATACGACTATGAGTACGTATGGAAGTATTAAAACATATATCGTCCTATGTGGTTGTATCGAACATGATTGTTGATTATATATTTTTGTTTTCTTTAGTATTCTTTAATTGTTACAAATAAGAATTTTTATTCTCGAATTTTGTAACAAAGAAACATTTATAAGAATAAAACGGACATTATTCCTAAAAACATACCTAACCACCTCCGTATTTTTCTTAAAGTAAACAACAACGTATAGGTGTTAGAAACATATTACATTGGGCAACTTAAAGGTAAATTATCTGTCCTTATGGTTTCTCATTAATTTTCAGGTATGGTACAAGGTGATACGCGAGATTCAAACCGGACAGGAACTTTTGTTGGGGCCAAGAACTCCTCTGCCGTTGCAAGATGTTCTTCCAACTACAACTGGTAAGTTTATAAAGTAAAAGCTTTCGCAATAAGAAACATTGAAATGCTTATTTCTGTGTGAAATCCAATTATTTAATTAAACTTCAAACTAAAATTTAAAAACACAGAAAAGTGGTATACAGTCAGCATGAGCCATGGTGATGAAGACACCATGACGCTGGTCTTACGTGGCTACCTTTGGCTGTGATTAATCAGCAGCTCATTTAACGTCCCCACCGAGGGGCACGAGCCTACCCGTAAAGGGTGTATAGGCCTTAGTCGTCCGGCGGGCTCAGTGCGGATTAGCCGACTATACGCACAATCTTTGAATCTCATTGCAGGCGTGCGCAGGTTCCTCACGATGTTTTCCTTCTCCGTAAGAGCGTCGGATAACGTCCATATGATTTCGAAAATTCTAAAAGATATTGGCACGTGGCGGCATTTGAACCTGTATCCTACAGATAGCCGACGCTCTGCATTAAAAAAAAATGTATTTTGTTCTTAATATTAGGGTTTCAATATAAGTCTGTAATTGTCGCCCAGTAATGATTTGGAAAAGACGGCAAAAACAATTTATTTTGCAATGTGATAATCGTCTATTGTTGCACAGAAAATGGATACTAACTCACACTAAACAGTCGTGCTTTTTGTCTCCACCGTTTGAGTCGAATATTCAATCAGAAACTATTGCATGTAATTAAAACGTTATATAAAATCAACGTACAAAAACGGGATACGTGCGTCAATAACATCGGTTGAATCACGGGCACGCGTGTTTCACGCTCGGCGACGCGGGGTGGAGTTAATTGGAGTCACCTGCCCTCGGCCTGGCCCTTTGACTGTGACCCTAGGTGTTATATACAGGTAGTTACTGAGAGTGACGTCATTAGAGCTTGGAAAAACAATACAGATTTGTTATCCAGTCAGTCATTAAAATTTGGAAGTAAAAAAATTAATAAATCCAACTTGATATTATTTCTGTCATTAGAACCTTCTCTTCGTACTCGTACTTGTAATAAACTCCTGATAAATTCAATATAATTAAAAAAAATACAAATCTTTGCAGCTAATTATAGATGCATCTATTATTATTATATATGATTGGGACTGTATTATAAAATGTCATATAGTTGACTCAAACACATGCTATACGTACGCGAGGGTTAAACAGCGGTGCCACGCGCGCGCGATGCTTAATTTAGATAAATCGCGACGTACGCGCCACCCGATGTGAAAAATCACGCATATGCCTATATTATTATAAGGGTCTATCGTTCACAAGGAAACTATGTTTCATGGAAATGACAATCTCCTTCCAACTATACCAACGTAACATAACCGTTGTCTATTGTCTCTAGATTTCTACAGCTAAAATAACATAGACTTTCATAGTTAACTACTTGAAGGAATTAGGTAGAATTTTTTTATTATCTCTTGGTAAGGTCAGATGGTTGGTATATCTCACCTGAGGTAAGTGATGATGCGACCGAGGATAGATTATGCCTGTCTACAAACTGCCTTTTCACATTTGCCATGCAAACTCTCAGGTCATAATGCTCGGGGAACACACAAGGAGGCAACGAGTTCCATTCCTTTGCGGTGCGTATTAGAAACAGCTCATAGCGGGTTGTGCGTATACGTGGAATGTCGACCACGAAAAGGTGTTACGCTAAAACAAAATAACCTGGTAGGTGCATAGCTAGACTACAATCATAAAAGAGAGAGTCAGGCCTGCTTCTTGAAGGATATAGATTTAAGAATATATACTTATATTTTCTAACATTTGACACAATACGGATTTCTCTATACGAAGTCTTTCGATTTTCACATTTATCAATCCTTACATCATAGATTTTTAAGATCAAGGTCTCTTAAAAGTATAGAACATTTGAACTCTACAGTACCTATATTGGATATATTTTACTTATGTATGTAACGAAATAAAAGATGAAAAATTTTATCATTCAATCCTAGAATAACGATATCTAAGGTGGTAAGGTCGTAATCAGAAAATAGAATATCTTTGCTCTGTGTTTATCCATAAAAAAATGGTCTCTTCCAGTAATCATACACGGTATTGTCAGGGGTCTTCAGTGCTTCCTGCAGAGCCTTCCGGTGTGTCGGCGACGCAGCCGGCACATTCGGTGATTTATGCATTTAAAATTATGCGTAATTATTGGACTGTTTCATTAAAATCCACTTTGTGGGAAGTCAAACGGTCATTACTGTTTGTAGATCGCTCACTGGATTTCCTATAAATTCATCACTTAATCTGTAGATAATTTAGAAAGTTTACTGATAAGTATATAAGCATGATTAAACGATACAAACATGTGTATCGTATTATAGTTTTAATGTATTATTTAAGGATGTTTGGCAATAGACTGAAACGTTCTAACAAGAACGATTAGATATTAAATCAAATGTTTTATTTATGTTTGATAGAATCTTTGAAATAAAAGTATGTTATTAAATTAAAAAATGCGAGTAATTCTAATTTCTAATAAATTTTGGTTAAATTATTATTCATAGGTATCATTGCGCTAAGCAAATGATGCCTGTCATGTCTTATCTCAAAGCTTTATTAACTTATTTTAAATATTTTTGTTAACTCTTTATGAATGTTATATGTTAGTAATTGAGCAAACAGTTGACCAACAACGAAAAAGCGTACATCGAAGTTGTTAGCTTGTAAAATATAGATTTTAAAGTCGCAGTACCCCGTGAATTGGCTGCCTATCGTAATCTTTGTTGGAACACAAACACAAATTTGTTACAAACTAGAAATGAATGAAGTACGCTACATAAGAGGTTTCCAAGTGCACACCAGCATTCTGCGATAACAATTACGTCCTGGCTATTTTCGCCACTATATTTGTTGTTGCATGACACGCAATTCCTCACAATGACTCCTAAATATCCCTAATTAGAATCGATTTGCAGTCGCATTTTGTACATTTGTCATGAGCGCTTGCGCAAGACATGATCGATGGGCCCTCGGCTATTGGTCCATTGAATAATTTACGATAAGGGTTTTTTTTTGCGAAAGGATTAATACAGAGACACGTGTGAGAATCGAAGGCGGGTGATTGATGGTTGCTTCGCTGCTTTGCTTACGATATTGGAATGGCTCTCGAAATTGGTTTTTATTCTGTCTCGGATGGGTGTGATTTGATAATAACGAGTTATGCTTATAGTTATTTATTTGTTCACGAAAATATATTAAGCGATCTATATGTAACGTCTGTGTCTTAATCTTACCTATTTCTGTCCCCGTAGGAATTAAATTTTTATCAGAACTGTGTTTCGGGCTAAAGGTTGAGAAAAACAATGACTTTTGGCGGTCATTACGCTCATGTGGTGGTAAGTGATACGCCTGACCATGACAAATGCAGTGTTGAAGGAAATGAATAACATTAAGCGGTAATTATTTTCCGTCAATACTACCCTGCGCCCTTTCCTCAGACGACTCATGTAACGTCTCTTATACCCGGTAATTTTACTCCTATTTTACTACCTACCTACCTAGACGACTCAGTATCGAGTCTACCAATATCCATACATGGACTCAGTGGTGGACATAATATCTATAGTCGTAGATATAATATAAAGGGTCAACTGTGGCGACTCTAGATACTATTATAGAAAATCTATTGTAAGACGTCAACAGATTTAGTTTTGTAGGGCATATGCCCTAACAGGCAATGATCTAACATAAGAGTTGGTGTTGATGTTTCAATTACATCAAATAGGTAATATCCAAGTTATCATTCTGAGATGATGATAAGAGCAAAACAAAATCATCATCAGCTCATTATACGTCCCCACCGAGGGGGCACGAGCCTATCCGCTTAGTACACAATGTTTTCCTTCTATGCGTCGGATAACGTTCATATAATTTCGAAACTTCGAAATCGCATTGGTACGTGGCGGGACTTGAACTTGCGCCCTCCCGATTAGAAGGCAGCACCATTGAGCCACCGACGTTCAAAAATCAACTAATTTAAATAAATAACATTAATTTTTAGATAAATCGTCATATATTAAAAAAGTTTCTTCAACCCAGTAAACTAGATTGCTAATGCTGGGGTTGTATTCTACCGTTAGATTTGAAAAGATAAAACATTACCTAATCATACACATACGCATTAATTCATACCAAAAATATAATCTGCACCGACAATAAGTTAACCCTTTATTAGCCGAGTCGTTTTTGTGCGCGCGCGCGCGTAATGAATAGCCGACGCGTTGACATTTGTCATAGAGCAATTGTCGCTCGGATTAAAATTGATGACATTACTTTGTCCGGCGTACGCTCGGTCCATTGTGCCGGTTATCAAAGTGCGATTATTTTTTGGGCCTGATAACGCGTGTGTTGTGCAAGTATTGTGCATTTTCAACTCACAATCATGTTCGTGACAGTTTAATCTTAGTTTGGATTAAAAATTCTAATTGGCAGAAAAAGGCATTTCTAAATAAAAAATATAAGGTTAAAACCATTAAAAGTATTGAAACTTATTTTCAAAAGAAATGATATTCAATTCCAAGAGAATATAAATAACTATAATAACACCTAATAATTAAGTAGGTAATACGGGTAGGTTGGCATTGTTTGTTTTTATCACCATGAAATACATTTGCAAAAACTCATCTTAGTCTCACTATTATAGATAATCAATTCAGTCATTTTGTAGTTTTCAGTTTAATCTTCTAGGAAGGTCAGGGAATGCAGCTTAGACAAATTTTCTTATTCACGAACTCAATATGTGTATATTTGTACTTGTATAGGTTTTCAAATTGAACACAACGTAAAACCGCGTACATTAGCGAGACACGCACCATTACGCAACAATAGGCGTGACACAAAAATTGAAATGTCACAGAATCGCAACGGATCCCCGCGTAACGGGAATGATTAATCAAAAAATTAACCGTCAACAATGACGCGGCCCCCATTAAACCGAGCACAATCGCGGGGCGTCCCACATCGCTTATTTATTTAACAATCAAATAAATATTACGGACAATAAAATAAAAATATTTCAATTTAATATCGCCGCCCCCGGTGAAGGGTTAACTCTGCGAACCATTGTCTCGGTACATTTTTTTGTTCGCATATCCTATCTAGATGTTACGCGAAATTGAATAATTTTTCACCACAATAGGGATGTTATCGTGACGCGTAACACTGTTTTGGGATTATTTTAAATATCTATTCAATTTATTCCAGTAAATTGGCTTTTAATATACGAATATTTTGGTGACCCATATACTCGTACGTAAAATAAAATATCACAGCTAATATTAAACTAAAGAATTAAATAAAATATTGTATACATAACTCATAGATACTTTGCACGTGTAGTATATGTTTTTGATTGTTTTTTTAACAATTTTGAAACAAAGTGTGTACCAATCACAACGCGGCAAATCACTTTCATCAGCTACTACCTTATTGGATAATGAAACAAACTAATCACTTTATAATTTGAAGACAAATAAACACAGATAATTTTTTTGTTCAAAAATATTTATTCAAAAGTAAAATCTGCAGTATAAACTACTCATGCCACAGCAATTTTCGTGTCACTGGCCACTTAAAATATCTACTTACTATGCAATTCAAATAACAGCAAGGTTATTACAATACGTCATATTGTAAAACGCTGTCTGTACACAATCTCTATATAGGAAGCTAAGATGGGCAATTTGGCCCGGGGCTCGCACAGGTGCGACGCGGTCCGTTAGACCCCGCTTGAGGCCGCAGCCGCATGTGATGTCTAGTACTGAAGACGCAAAACCTTATTATGCAGATTCGGAACTAGAACCTGAGGGATGTAACTGTTTTAACCTTCAAATGCATCGTGATGACCAAAGTTAACGTAAAAGTTTTAAAGTTTTTTGCAGTGAAAGATAATGAAATAATGACAATTTATACGCATTTAAAGATTTTGAAAACTATGCTTTCTTTTTTAATCACATCATAGCACCTTTTAAAATATGGCACTGGGAGAAGTAGAGTTTAAAAAAATACAGTTCAAGTGTTATATTTTCTTACTAATTTTTCACTTTATGAGAGTGTATTTCTGAATTAAGGTTCTTCTCAGCAAATGAGAGTCTCCATGATTGGCAGCAGGCGGGTTCAAATTACAAGACCACCTACGACTTTATAATATTATGATAGGTGCTTGAGGGAGCACTACTACCGATTCTTTGCTAAATATTTGGTCTGGCTGCCTTTACCTGCGGGGAGAGGAGGAGATTAATACTATAGGTTCCAATTTTTAGTCAGCTACGCGTATTGCATCTTGTCAATTTGATGGAGTAATAAAAATAACTGGAGAATTTGAATAAATATATTTTGATATTAATTGCGAAGGGCTCTAAAGGCAAGCATTCAACTAAAGCACAGGTTTCCAGTGCTCGCTTCAATCTAACGCAGCCTGTTACTGGCTATAAATTACATTTGACATTCATAAGTGTTACTATATCTATTTTTCTGAATTTTTATGTCAATACCATTCAGAGAATACAATGAAATAACTTTATTACAATGAAACCAACATTTAAACTAGTGAATCATTGAATGCATGTTTCAAGTATCAATGAAATATTGATTTCATAAATATGATAGGTGAACATGTTGGTGAGTGACGGGTCGTCATATCATACAACCTCGCATCATTCCCACGAACTAAACCGCCTACAATCAGCATACGTTCTTACGAACAACAGGTGCGATATCGTTGCAATGACGTTGGATCGGTAAGGCACGGTTACGGTGCGCGCGCGCAGCGACATCTGGCGTCGTGGGAAAACCTAACGTACGGACGCTCGGTCAAACCCCCGCTCTTGGGTGTCGACCACGCAATTTTAATAGTGTAAATACACCGTCGATTGTTGATTTTTGACTTTTGATTTGAAGTTGAACAAGACAATAATAATAAATAAGGGTCGACGAGTTCAAAGATTTGTTTTTCGAACTGCTATTATATAAATTTGTTTGTGGTCTGCCTATACGTCTCTACATAAACAAGTTAAAAGATATTATAATTAAAATGTATAGAAAATAATTACATTCTCTCTTCATCCTATCGTAATCCAAGATTTATAAAGCAGTTGTTGTCGCGTGTAAAACTAAGTTATATTATCAGATACGAAATTAACATTTAATCGTCCAAGTGCGTGTTGGTGGTACATCGTTTAGGGATTCCACTTTTATTGGAACAATTGCAGCGAATCGATTCTATTTGTGGTGTGTCCGAATCGTTATTTTATCATGAACCAAGGAACATATTTGATTTTTAGAGTCGATACTGAAGTGTGTTTTAAGGTATTTTATTAGGAAAAGATAAAAACAATAATGTTTCATTGTAGAGCACCGTCCTTGAGTCATGAGGCAGTAATCCTCAACGCCACAAGATATGGAATACGACGCCATAATCGTTGTACTTATTTTGTCTATGGACGTCATATATAGTTTGTATGTGAGTTGATATACTTTCAAGATGAAGCTCGGTAAATTAGTTAGTAAAGGATATGTATATTTCAAAGCCATCGTATTCCGATTTAAAGGGCCGGTAACACATCTCTATGCCATTTTGAATTGCAAATGTACATGATTGCCCCTTATAACAAAAAAGCAGTGAAAATTATAAAGATTAACTTTGAAATCATAAATCAAAATGGTAATTAAAAAGGCAGTACTTAATTGCCGTTACCGTTTTAAAACCGCGAATGTTTGTACCGACACGCACAGATGATTTCCAATTTTCCCCAATGTCGGGTCAAGTGAGCATATTAACCCTCACCTCGCAGGTGGGGTGGGGGCGACCTGCCCCCGTGATAATTGTAACAAACACTTCAGTACAATACTGACACTATCGGTGACACGTTTGACCTGTGAACTGCTTCTCTAAGCATCCACGTGAATCAGTTTAGTCCTAGTTTTTCGACAACGTCCCTTGTTTTTCGATATAAAGGTACGTACGTACTACTACTAACGGCATTAATATTAAATTTATTTTTTATACATACAATCTTCTAACATTTTCATTTTTTTAAATGTGCCTTATTTTCATTTGTTAATCAAGTCATATTAATAGTTATTACTATACATACTCGTACGTATACATTTATTAGTCACAAATTACCTAGAGTGGTTTAAGGTTATCCATATTTATTTTAGTAATATGTAATTATTTTTAGCAATTTTACTTTGAATATGAAATTAATTTAATAGATTTTGTAATCAGGCTTTCAATAAAGCGTATCATTTTATTCCAATGCCCTAAACAAGATTACAAATAAATGTACAGTCAAAACTATAGTTTGTTCCTTGTCTCGGTTAGACATGGACTTGGGCGGGTACCGTCGTGATCGGATTAATCATCACGTGTCAAAGGTACAATCCGGTACTTCCGATCGCATTTAAATCGCGGAGATCATAATTTTCTACACCTCATTTACATGTTAGACTCGTTTTGACACGCCTTATTATCTTGAGGCTATCTTTTTTATTAGTAGTATTTTCTTATATTTAGCAAAGGCTTAATTCTTGCTAAATTTAATTCATTAAGATAAATGCATATTTGCAGTTCATGATTGTACTTTTTTTCATAACCATTAGGATTATTTTAATGACGGATGTATATAAATAAAATAATAACAGTCCCCCTTAATTTCTGTAACGTTATTGTTTTTTACAAAACTATTGTAACGATTATTAATATGACAAAATATGCGTATCTATTAATACTGTTTAATGAAAACGGCTTAGATAAAATTGATTAAAAAATCGTCTAAGCAGCATCCTTAAACTGCAATCAATCAAATAATTATTTTGTGCCACCCGGCTTTCCTTGGGAGACGAGCTTGCATTACCTAAGTGCTCTTACACGAGTCGGCATGTAAATCAATAGAAAGCATGCAATTAAACCGCGAACACTTCGCGACGGATGCATAACTCTTCTTTGCACGACGTCGCTTTTGACACGGGCTAATTCGATATTTATTCAGCTTTAAACTTGATAGGGCTTTCTTACATAGATACTCGTAGTTAGATAAAACATTTATTTGTACTGAAACACACAATTTGGCGGCGGTGTGTGAGTGTGTATCGCAGCATTACAAAAAGGCTATGTCGAGACTTCGCGTCGGCTGCTGATGTGCTGTGGTGATATAATATTTGAACCACGACGTTTATATATTATAGATATTTACGACCCATTTGGTGTAATGATCGAGACGTTAACTGCAACACCAAGGGTTCCGGGTTCGATCCCCGGGCAGTATGTACAAACATTTGTGTGCATGAACATGTCTGTTTGTAATGGTGTGGGTGTATATCGGAATGTATATGTATTTACAAAAAAAATGTATATAACTATGTTTATCCGTTGTTTAGTACCAATAAAACAGGCTTCACGCTTAACTTGGGGCTAGATGGCGCTGTGTGAATATCAGTGGATATTTATTTATTTACATTAGTGTACTCCTGTAAGTTCACTACAATAACATATTAATTTTCATAATTCCAGAACACCAAAGTTCCAGTAACAAGTATTCGCAGGCAGTTCCCGAGGAGGAAGAACGGGAAGACGCCGAGCCTAGGTGCTCCTTTTGCGACGCACCATTTCCCAATATTGATGTGTAAGTTGTCGAGTTTATTTTGGTGCAAAGTTTTGTTTTATATTATCCCCTAGCCTAGCCTTTGAACGCCAAAAACGCCTTAAGATGTTAAAAATAATAGATACTCGATCATGTCTGGATTCTTGTCGTTAAATAGGGAAATACAACACCATACCATACGTGAAATATATTGTCACCACACATACCGTTTTCATTAGCACAAACAAAATACAAATAAATAAAAAATAAATATCCCGTGACGTCATTACAAGTACAAGCTTCATGTACAAGGGCAAGGATAAACAAAAGCACATCGAAAAATTATTGCCCATATAATCTTAATAGATATACAAAACAGTAAAGCGTTTACGTTGGCCTCATTTATCAGCAAGTCGACCAGTTCTGTAGACATTCTTAGCGATTTATTTAGCGTAGAGATGTGCCCATTCGATAGTAAAGCTCGATGATTTGTTGTGGGGCGGCGCGGGTATGCGACGCGCCGACATCTCATACATTCTGATGACTATCCCTCTATTGAGGTACTGACGTAACAATTTTTTATAGTAGTAACATATTTAAGTACCGATTGTAAACATTGTGATAGATACAGATTTGTTAAGAAAACTCGGAATGTAAGTATGATATCAATTTGCGTACACAATGTATCGTCATTAAAATGGATATTTTAATTAAACTAGATTAGTACAAATAGGGGTTCGGCGTTCATTTATGTAAAAATATTTCAATTAAAGTTTAGGAAACCAATTTCCAACTTTATGATTTCTCAAAGATGCGTTTGTCAGCCAGTGGACCCTAAACGTACTGAGCATGCTTCCTACTAATAATAATGTCGAAAGGATTAAGGACAATTGTATAGGCACAGAGTACTCGTGTTTTATATTACACGGGCTTGCAAATTATGCTGCTCAAGGCAAACCAATATCAATTTAGAATCGAATAAAAATCCAAAGTGACGATAAAAATCAGAGTAACATTATACTAAGAGCCTCATCACGAACATTGGTATCGTGAATTTATTATCTATGTGACAAGTAGTGGAAGGACGTAATGGCGTGTGCCATCATATTCTATTGGAGTGGTGACGGCTCATCAATAATGCAGCAGTTCAGATTATCGACATGCACCGTTCGAAGTATCCTCGCTTATCGCGCCATCACTATTGTTTTAAACGTTCCTAACATTTTATGGGGCATTCTATGATCGATTAGTGATGGCCTTTTAGTATTTTTTACAAATGAAAATAAACAATGTAAATCAAAAGAGGATAGTACTTACTTATTGTGCACTCTTTTGTAAATATTTATTAACGTCATAGCTTAAATTACGTTTTACTTTTTTATATTTGGAAATGTAGTGTTTATTAAAAAGTTATTATTTTCCGTCCACACTGTCCCGCTCCCGCGACCCAGCCTGACAGTTATTTTAGAAACTCAGTAATTGAAAAACCTTAACTCTGAATACATTCTTAGCTGGTAGTTTGCATAATCTCGTCACTCGCGTGACCCTGATACCCATTTGGGCGTGTCTCAGTTGCCAAACCATCTCTTATCGGATCTCTTTCTTCTCGCACTTTCGTCATCTATGTTAGTTCGTTGATCATCTGTCGCACCTTTAAAATAATCAATCTATCTACTTTATTGGGCAATTGATCAGCTTGGTGATATTACGGAAGAAAGTTAAAAAGTTGGGCTTTATACAAACAATGATAAGGTAAGTTCCTGAACTAGAAGTTGATATTTGCAAATACAAACTGAATCTCATCAAAAAATAATAACTAGTTAACAACAAGTCTCTTCATATCCATATGTTGGATTTAAAATGAAACTATTTCATGTGTCAAGTCCATTCTGTTCAGAATTTAGCAACCATTTGTTATCGCTCTGGATCACCAATTGATTATATTGAAACGTAATCATAATATACTGTAAAGATATCGGCGCCACTAAAATGTTACTTTTCTTTCTTGTTTAAAACAAATTTTATTTGGAGGGACATGGTATAAGCAGTGTCTGTGATAATAGTAAGTTTTATGAGTGCAAAATTCAATAAATAAATATCCACTGACACACACGCAGTGCCATCTAGTCCCAAAGTAAATATTAGCCTGGGTACTAAACAAGGGAAAAACGTACTAATATACATTTTTGTAAATACATACATAACATTATACATAGAGATACGCAGACCAATACAATCAGATATTTTATGTTCATGCACACATATGTTTTTACTGCCCGGGGATCAAACCCGGTGTAGTAGCTGACATCTCAACCATTACACCAAATAGGTCGTCAATTGAATTAATACACTGGAATAATTATTTGGTCCACCAAATTCTTCTCTTTTTTTACAATCCTACATATTAGTGGCACAATTTGAAAACCTTGTGGGCAATTCTGCCACATATATTATTTAAGCATTGTTAGATAATATTATTATATGGGTAGAAATTTACTACAAGCTAGTTTGTTACCCAAATTATCAAACATAAATGTTATAAATCCAGAAGCGTCATTTGCTAGATCTCTCATACCAGTGGCAAGTGTGGGTGGAGTCTAATGGATAGCACTGAACGAAAGTTGTTCATTGGATGTTATCAATTCGTGAACACGTAGATCGCTGGTTACAAATTCTACACTGTACTTTAGACACCGGTTATTTATTGCTATATGATGATCGGAATATTGTATCAACTGGTAAGCAAATTCAAAGTTGTTCCACTTTGTTAAAAATAAAAATATTTTATATAATCAATATAAAAAATGTAATAGAATAAAAATAAAAAGGTTTAATAATCTAATAAAAAAAAACAGATGATTACACCGTATTTTGTAAAGATATAAGTTAGCTCTAGATATTTTATTTTCTTCTTTATCTAAAACCCACGCATTTTGTTATTAGAAACTATTTACTACTAAAGCCTTAGCGTCCAAAAGTAGAAAACCTTTCTCCTAGAAATCGCGAGATAACAGCTCGTCACCCAGGTTCAATTTTTTGTCATCAGCTCCCTTTTCGCTACTTTGCAGGATTATATCACCAGTAGGACAGGTTGACTTGGATCCAAAAGTCTAAACTAGGACCGCTTTATTCCGTGCATAGGTTATTTATAATAAAACCATCACAAATACAAATGAAACGGAATTTATTTTGGTATTTTAACACGAATAATATTTCAATAAGAACGATCCATTCTAATCATGAACACAAAAATGGACGAAACAAAAAATATATCAGTATCACTATCATTGCCACTGCCAAACATATGACAGGCGAAATAAGACTGAAAAAAATATTGAGAGATCACAGATAAACGGACAAGGTAACTACCAAAACGTAACATTCCGTGGTCAATATCAAAGAATACGTTGCAACTTTCAATTGTGATCTTACGCAATATGCTATTAAGAGGTACACAATCGATCTTAGAAACGTTTACTTAGATGTTGTTATGCAGTTGTGGTAATAATAAAAAATACGGTTGTAGATCGGTCCATAGATACAATGTTGAAAAGAGCCCTGAGGCGGTGGGTTGCGTACCTCCATTACGGATCTGCTAAACAGCAACTGTTTAAATGGAACTTAATTACATTTGCACGCACTATATAATATCTCTATATTTCTTAAATTGGGTGGGGTTCAACATATTAATAAAGCAAAAATGACAAATAAGTCTAAGCAACTGACTCGTCATATTGAAATCCATGTATTAAAATATTGTGAATAATATTAAAACTATTGTGATGTTCCTAATCAATAATGGAACTCAAGCACCATGTCAAATTAAACTTATTCTAAGCAAAATACTTGAACATTTGTTATTATGACTTTCGTAAAGACGAGTTTCTATGTAGTAAGAATTTACAAGTGATCTAATTTATTGGACACCGGTTTCCTCAGCTTTATTTATACCTTACCGTCTGTGAGCATTGACATCGACAAAATTACATGGCTCACTTAACATACTGGGTACTGACCGTTTGTAAACTAACAAGCATAGATACAAAATGAAACGATTTAACGATGTACGAAATCTCTCCTCTCTCCGCGACTGCGTAGGACTGGTACCTACAACTACGCAACGGAGTGGACAGCATGCAAGCGACGGAACCATTACTGACGGTAGATTTTATTCCTAAGATTAATTAAAAGATACGGCGACGGCTCGCCGTCCGTAAGAGTGAAAACGCGTCATCTCATCTTTTTGACACGAGTGAGGCTTTCGATACTGTATACTTACACTTCCACTTACCAATGAGCCGGTGATACGTTATGCTATATCGAAACAGCGATGTAATCGGAGCGAACGTCAATTCACACGCAGCAACATATAACAGGTGCAACATTAGAAAATCGCCGGCGGCAGTAAGGGTTGCGTGTGGTAGACCAGTTATGCCAAGGAGAGTCACTGAGACCGTTTTTGCAAATGATATACGTTTTCCATCAAAATGTTCGAGTTATTATGACAGTGTTAACAAGATTTTCTTGACCCTCAATTGGAATTGGTAACTCCATATGGTCAGAATAGATGGCCTACAAATGACGCACGGTGATGATGAATTTGATCAATATAACTAGTATGCATCTAGTTAGTGTAGTAGCTATTCTACGTAAGTTGCAAATTTTGCTCATAAAGCGTGTACATGTTGAATTTATTGCAAAAATGAATACATACATTTGCTGTGGAACCAAAACACGTTTGAATTATGTATGGGGTGAGCGGCCGTAACTTATAACTGCGTAGGCGATCCTGATGCATATAGATGTTAGACTTTGTCTTTCCTGCATGTAGTCGACGTATACCGCTATTTTACTTGCTCGAGTTAGCACTTCTCACTTTCTAATTGAGCCATTTATTGACTGATATCATCGATTGGAAACGTAAATTGTACTGTGAAGATATAGCAATTAAAGAAATATCTTTATCATCAGTGCATATATTTATATGTAACTTTAATTACATGTATTGTGGCTATTAGGAATTTGATGGCAATTTATCAACATCTGTAACACATTTCGACTTGGCAGATCTTTAATAATTGTTCAGGTTGGTAAATTTTTGGGTATGATTGATTAATGGGCCTTTAAGCACCTGCTGTTTCGAAATGGAAGTAGTTTAACGCGTTTAAAGGGCATTTAATATGACATGCAACGTGAATTTAAATACAATTTGCGTTCGTATTACAGAAATGCGCTCAATTTTTTCGTCACTTTATTGAATGTTTTTAAGACGTGCAAATGTTGAAAATTATAAATGGGTGTTGCAACCTGTCTACAATAATTATACGTCAGTATCAGTAGTTTCCATGTCGTGTAGTAGCGGATAGCTATACGTCTCAATGTCTATGTTTATGCCATTCGGTGTTTGCTTTTATTGACGAATAATATTTGACAATCACTGATAGATATAAATTATACGAAGACATTGTTTTCGTTGTTTACTATTGATACATTTGAGTAAATATCCACTGACATTCACACAGCGCCATCTAGCCCAAGTTAAGCGTGAAGCCTGTATTATGGGTACTAAACAACGGATAAACATACTTATATTCATTTTTGTAAATACATACATTATACATAGAAAACACCCAGACCATTACAAACAGACATGTTTATGCACACAAATGTTTGTACCCGGGGATCAAACCCGGAACTCTTGGTGTTGCAGTCGATCTCTCAACCGCAACACCAAATGGGTCGTCTAAATAAAATTAATTAAGAGTAAATTAGTAGGATATTAGGAAGGTTGTATCATGTTTCGTATATTAACGAATCGTTGAAGTCTACTACGAGCTTATGGCTTCGTAACTGAAATTAACTTACTTACTTAATGAAAAAGCATTTATTGATAATCTCTACGTTATACCGGTGGGTTAGGTATAGTCGTTTCAATAAAAGGTTAGGGGTAATAAAAGAACGCTACTCTTTAATCTCAATGGGTAGTCCTTAAGCCCTCGGGAAGATTGCGTATAGTTACAATAGTATGCTTAGCTTTTACCACATTTGTAATACTTATTAAAAGATACTGTACATCATAAATAGTGAACCCTGACGAGTTTTGTGAAAAGACCAATTTATTAATGAACGAGTAGTTTATACCTTATATCATCCCTGGTTTAGGCTATGTTGATAACTTTTATTTCCTAAATTGAGTCTTATTAATTTGCAGGCTCGACCGCCACTTGACGCAGGCGCACGCGCAACCGGCTGGCGCGTTCCACTGCGAGCTGTGTAATAGAGCTTACAGTTCGCGCACTCTGCTGCTGCGCCATCGAGCGCTCGCTCACACCGACATCAGGAAATACCCCTGCGAGAATTGCCCTAAGGTGTGCATAGTTACTGCTACTACATAATATACAGCATTCATTGCTGGTGTAAGGTCTACTCAAATGATTTTGATGGTTGGGGGCCAGGTATATTTTTAAGCATAGACAATTCTTGCGTTTAAATATACAACCTATATTATTTGGGTCTTAACCAAGCTGCTTCTGGTGTACTCCGAAAATCGATTGTGGCTTTAGTCCTACAACGGATTTTGTAAAAGTCTTGTAGTACATTTCTTAAGATCTTGCAAAGTTAAAGCTAAATTATGACATACGTCCAACTTTTCAACAAAAGTTTCACGTTGTCCGAAACCTGATCATATTTCAGGTATTTACCGATCCTTCCAACCTCCAGCGCCAATCCGCGTGCAGCACGTCGGCGCGCGCAGCCACGCTGCCCCGAGTGCGGGAAGACCTTCGCCACCTCTCCGGCCTCAAGCAACACACACACATACACTCCAGCGTCAAGCCTTTCCAGTGCAAAGTCTGCTTCAAGGTATGTAGCGTCCACTTTATTAAATAAATAAATATATAATATCCACTGACATTCAACATTTAAGCGCCCCAAGTTAAGCGTGATACTTGTATTATGGGTACTAAAGAACTGATAAACATACATTTCTGATTTTTTTTTTGTAAATACATACATATTATACATATAAACTATAACATTATCAAAAAAGACATGTTCATACAAATTTAGTAGCCCACGTCTGTCACGACAATATTTTAAAACGATCAGTCCGTGTTTATCCACTGCTGAACTTATAGTTTACTTCAGTATAGTGTTGCCATTTTGTTTGGCAGGCCTATGAGATATACTCGTAGCTGTATTTATTTAAGGTTAGGTGTACTGAGAAAACGCTCCTCTTACGGCACCCCGAGAAGAGGAGTCATGGCGATTGTATTTTTATCTGCCATCACCATTGTTATGAGACGTCAAAAATATCATTTTGAGACGTACAAAAAATAATACATTGCTCAACTAAATAAGATCTACCAATATTTATAATAATTAATGAGTTGTTTGCTTTTTTTCAGTCTTACACGCAGTTCTCCAATCTGTGTCGACACAAGCGAATGCACGTGGCCTGTAGAGCCTTGGTTGAGTGTGGGAAATGTGGACAATCCTTTACATCATACGCGTCACTTACTAAGCACAAGCGCTTCTGTGAAACGCCGCCGCTGCTTCAGTAAACCTACGCGGTCAAATGCCACAGGGTCTACCCCAGATTCCGCCACTACCAAACGTCGGCATGAATAATCATAACAACCCTAACCCCTTCCCCTTGTATAGGGGACCCACACTACCACTCCCTTACAACACATTTGCGCACTACCCGGCTCTATTCTCAGCTGCAGCGGCAGCATGTCAACCAGATTTATTCAATCCACTCCTCTTCAATGTACAAGGAGCAAGACTTGCTATGGAACATGACATTGCTTTGCATTCAAATGCAAACATGGCTAAACAACAAGGACGAATGTCTGTTAAGAGTATTGATAGCTCAACCTCTTTGGATGAAATTAAGAAAAACAAAGATTTGGACTATGATGCCAACTCGAGAATTAATGATAGTTCTGAAAGCATTACCCCCAAATCACAAAGTTTGTATGCTAAACATTCTCCGCACTCAACAGAGGATTCATCGCAACATAGGCCCTCACCAGTGATGTCGGTTCCCACTCCGATTGTACCATTCAGCTTTGCCAGGGACGAATTAAAACAAAAGTCGCCATTCAACTTCTCACTGAAACTTAATAACAATGACATATCGAGGAAATCAGTATCACCCTCGTTGCCCAAAGACTTATCGAAGAATGTTGTCAATGACGATAAGAATTCAGAATATTCTGACGTAGATGAAGACCCGAAGAAAGATCAATGCGATCAGCCCCTGGATTTGTCAGTTTCTCGGAAAAGTGACAAAGGTTCTGAGGCCGATATGGACGACCGTTCCTTTCGTCACTCTTCAGTTAAATCGTACTCGCCCCCAGAAAGCCCTTTAGAACGCAGCAAAACACCTGAAAATGACACAACTGATGTTGATGTGGAAGGAGTCGAGCCAAAACGCGAGGACTCCCCGCTTGTCTCGCCACCTCTCGCTTTCCCGATGCCTGTCCACCCGCAGCACAACAATATAATCGACGCAATGTACCGCCCCAGGTTTCCGTCCTTCCATTCATCAGATGCCATGCTAAACTCGTCCCACTCCCCATATGTTCCGAGCCCGTTCAATTTTTTATCCCCACTTCTCGGTGCTGATGGCCCAGATAGGCAGCCATCTTACGCCAAATTCCGTGAACTGAGCGCCGGCTCTGGTAAGCTGCGGGACCGCTACTCGTGCACATTCTGCGGCAAGGTGTTCCCGCGGAGCGCAAATCTTACACGGCACCTTCGCACACACACCGGCGAGCAGCCTTACAAGTGTAAGTACTGCGAGCGTTCCTTTTCCATATCCTCGAACCTCCAACGCCACGTGAGGAACATACACAATAAGGAGCGCCCTTTTAGATGTCCGTTGTGCGACAGGTGTTTCGGGCAGCAGACCAACTTGGATCGGCATCTGAAGAAGCACGAGGCGGAGGGTGGTGATTCGCCTAGTTCTGCGGATACGGAGCGCGAGGATGCGTGCTTCGATGATATTCGGTCATTTATGGGGAAGGTGACGTGTTCACCTGGAGCGCGCACGCCGCCTGCGACGTCTCCGCACGCGGCGGTGCGACCCCCGCTGGCTGTGTCCACGTAGCCGCTGCCATGGCCGCGGTTTTACCGCTAGCGCCACCTAGCAAAAGCTAATAAACAGACAATTTCATAAATTTTCGTTCAAACGTGCAGAACAATGTTCTGCGAGAACTTGACACTACTAATGAATTTTATGACGTTTTTGGAATGCTTTAAAACAATCGAAGTTGCAACTAGGTTGCAAATTTTTCCGATGAAAGTACCGATAACTTAAAAAGTCCCAACGATTTGTACGACTACAGTCGGTCGTAGATGGTTGTACTAGTACTTGTCATCTTTCTGTAAGTGCCATCTACCGACCACGACAATCGATGATATTCACTTTTTACATGAATTCATACTCTCTGCATTACATTTACTAGTTACAATTGTGAACAGTTGTATTTGTTTACCGATACGTATAGCGACTCTCTAATTATGGAATCGAGAGCGAAATTGTAAATAGTATTGCGCTGTCCCTACAAACAATTCTTCAAAGTTGCACAGCACGTGTTTAGGAAATCTTGTTATTCACATTTAAAGTATTTTAGGGAATACATGCATATTAATAATATACATGACAGATTTTAGATTTTTCATAAGCTTAAGATAAGTTTATTGTTAAATATGAAGTACGTTATTGTAGTAAGTTCCTAGTTTACGGTTAAAAAAACAAAAATATGTAAATATAAATAAACTGAAATTTAAACACATAAGTTTGTTAAAATTTAATTGTATGTATAAAACCAATTCATTTTTTAGAGGAAAATTTTAATTAAAAATAAATTTGTTTTTAATTTATTTCAAATTAATATTGATTGATGTGCGAAAGCATTAAATTTTCGTTTAGTCAAAAAACTTACCAAAGTTTTCTATATAAAAGATATTTGTAAATGGATTTAGCTATGCCAGTAAATATTGTAAGTATATAACAGTATATTGTTAGCAAAAAACCTTATTTGAATTTGAAATTTATCTTAAAATTTTACCTGTGTAAGGCATTTTCTTAAATTGCATATTTTGTTATATCGTTATTTACACTTTTACTGTACATAAAAAATAAGCGTCACGTTTACACGACAAGCATATCACATTTTAGAGAAAAGCTCAAAAAACTTAGATATTCTAATTACAATCTGTACATTAAGCTAGTAGTCGTATGAAATACAATATCATAGACCTAGGCATTTCTGTAAGTATTTTAAAGTTTCATTAATTCCTTTGAAAGAGAAAATGTGTGACATTTTGCCATTGTAAAAATTAATGTTCACTATAATATTGCACATTTTTGATTAAAGGGATACAATCACAGATTTCCCAATACAGGAGATGGGGCAAGCCGCGTTAAAAGTGCGACAACTGTAAGCTCAACGAGCATACACTGGCTACCAGTTTACGCTCTGTGAGACGAGTCAAGACGCACGAATATTAGAAGAAGTTACTTTTTTTTTTTTCAAAATGCCAACCTGTGCAATTGTAACATGCCATCATCGCAATGAATCAGTAAATTTACCAAAAAATATAATAACTTTTCACAGGTAAGAACCGAAAAGAAATTGCGACACTGGGACTGCCTATAAACTTGGCGGCTTGTCCAGTCTAATGTATATTCTGATGTCTGTGGTACAATGTAATTTATATTCTCAACATATTGTCATGTTATTTTGCGGCGTAATTGTAAAAATGTATGCTTATTGTATATTTCTCTTTACTATATAAATCATTACAAAACGATTTTGAGCTATTAGATATTACCCATATATACTATGTTCTATCATATCACTTTTGAGACGTTAGTTATTATTATAAGGATTATAGCGTCACAAAAAAACAAGTCAAAAGTCAATATTCATGTTAGTTCAATTAAAATGGATATTGTAATGGATTGAAAAATAAAACATTAAATCTGATAATCTATTTTTTTTGTATTTCCTATACTCTGACACAATTTTTTAAAAATAGGAGAATACTATATTGCGTGATATGGAGTAGGTAGGTCTGAAAAAACAAAGTTGTTAATTATACTACCTATTTTTTATATTTATTATTATAGTAGTATTTTAGAACACAGATATACGAGTAAATACAGCGCTACCTAATCATAAACTTAGCTATTTTTTGGTAATTATTGATATAACACCCACACTGTATGAGACTTTTTCATACACACAAATGTTTGTAGGTACACCAAAGGGACCAAACGTCAAACCTTTGCCTTAGTAGCTGACTTCTCAACCACAACACTAAAATAGTCTCTGAAAATTTAGAAACGTTGTAGTAGATATGTTGCAGTAGGTATGGTTCGATTTCAAAACAATATAATAATTTGTACATTGGATTCCACCGAAGCGGCAGCTGAGAGATTAATGCTGTGGAACCAGTCGGCAATCCTCGCCTGTCACCGTAATTGACAGGACCTAAAGTTCACCTTTTCACCAGCAGTGAGTCACTGATATCACCAGTGTTGGCTAATACTAATTACTTGCTAGTCCAACAATATTTTTTATATGCTTTATCTTTGGACCAATATAATTTGAAAGATACCAAAGGAAAGTCTTACTTAACTTAACATACTTTTTGATCTGGAAGGTTTTCATGGCTTTTACCATGTATATATTAGTTATTTTTTAAAGAAAAAGAAAGAAAGAATGAAACATTTTTATTGGCCACAAATATTTACAAAACAAATACTGGAAAGAGAGAAAAAAATACAAGTAGACAAAACAAAAGGTCTATTTCATCATCATTAGCTCAGAAGCCCCATGTCGCGACGAGTGCGGGAATCAATTTTTAAAGTTGGGACCCACGTGTCGCTAAGTATGCTTGCATAGATATCACAGAACAAAGCCACAATATAGTCGTAGTACGGTTATTGTGCTTGAGTTTATCATTGCGATGATCCTAAAACATGCTTCAGGCAGTGTTTAAGTCATTCTGTACTAAGCCCGTATCCCTGCTGTTGTCTTAATCACTTTAAGTTACTCACGGGACCGCGACGACTTGCAGTGTCTCTATTATCGTAAATAATGATATAATTAATCTTTCTCTCTATCATAGGATAGAGGGAATCCTGCAAGTGGTCGGGAGGGGAATAACCAAGTTTTACATTTCATACGATTGTTCTTTCATACTCTTGAAACTCTGATTGTTTTCGATGTATGTATTTACAAAAAAAAAACTGTGTAAAAGTATTTTATCAATTGCTTAATACCCGCAATCCAAGCTTTACGCTTGACTTGGGGCTTGAGGGCGCTGTGTTAATGTCAGTGTATATTTATTTATTTTTAATAATCAGCTTATATCGTCTCACTGGACGAACCAGGCTTTCCAACACAGCATAGAAGTAGGGAAAACCTTTACTTCAAAGCTCTTTCCTCTTATATGTAAACTCAAAATTTAACAAATATTAGTGTCTTAATGTAGATCAGTAGGGCAAAGGCCACAAAACGTTAACCTTTAAAAGATTTAATGAAGTAGCGAGATATTATATAAGAGATCTGTGCCGCGTTATCAGTGAAAGCAAGGACGCAACAAGGACACTAGATAACGTAATTATAGCTTATTACAACGACCGCTCGCCTGCGCCGCGATGGCTGCCATAAGGCAAAAATATTTCAGTAAAACATTTTAAGTTTTCACTGCTTCAATAAAGTGTTTGTTTGTCTGCCGAAATATGATTTCTGGATAGACATGATTAGAATGAACTTTGATAATTGTGAAATATTTATTACTATGAGCCATCTTTTACTTACTATTTTTAAACTTGACATACCCTAAACCACTAAGTGCTAAAGAACGGATTATATGCAAAAAGTACTAAGTTGCGACGTAAACTGCGTCTTTCGAGGGTTTGATGGAGATTAGTAGTTTAGGTCAACGATCATGAAAGTTAGGGAAACGTTGAAAAGTTGTCAAAGTTCATCGAAATATGGAAATTAAATTAAGATGTTGGACTTGAAATTTTAAGAATCACAGCTTTAAACCGCTTTAGGAATGTATATACTGTTATTGTGTCGTCTTTTGTCGACAAAAACACCTGCCATCGTAATACGCTGGTCAGTCAATATTGTCACTAGTAATTCTTATCTTCTTAAGCCAGATTACTGTTCATGACTGTACTGTGAGAAAGAGTTGTATCCTTAATGGCAGGCGATTGAACTGGCTAGGACACGCCTCATTGTCTACGATAAAGATGTAGTGAATTGGTTATACTTAGGCTAAGGCATTATACTAATACATAGAATAGGAAAATCATTCTTGCATTTAAAATAGACATTTTCACTCATACAGCGTCATGTACAAAATGTTTTATTATCATGTTTCATGCAAATTATGTAATTAAAAATAAAGGTTTACAATAATTCTCGAATGACGTCACTTTTTGATATTCAAAGTTATGTCAAACGTTTTAACTTATATCTCATGAAATTATTATTTAGACCATGTCTGATCTCTCAATTATGAATTTAAAAATCCAACTTTTATTTATTCCAGAATTGTACTTCGGATTTTATCATTAAGAGGTTTTGGACCGTCACCGACGTGCGACGGTCTAGTGTCATTGGCGAACTACCAGATTATTTTTTTCAGATAGGTGATGTTGACAATAATAATAAAAATGCAAAGACGGGACGACCTTACCCAACCTATAAAATTACATGGAATCATGCTCAAGGATTGTTTTTGTAATGGAGTTGAACTTAAACGTATTCATAGGAAAATTAATAACATTTTGATACATTTTGTCTTTTATAATAAACAAGCCATCGATTTAACTTACTAACACAATGTAGCTGTAAAACTCACATAGTTATATAAATCCAGAGCAGGGAAACGAAAATGGTTACTTCTTAAGCACTCGAAAGCACTCGGCACCATCGCCGTTGTCGGAACACTGCCCACATATAATATAAAAGTAGGTTTACATGCCACACCATCATGTATCAGAAATATAGTTTTTCAACCATTTTGATGACGATTTGGTTTTGTGATAGAGAATCAAAAGATAGCTTGATCTCTGTGGGCTCTCTCAAGATATCCATAGAAGACAGTCGCGTGCACTCCATATATACAAGTAAATAGTGCATACCCTATGCGTCGATACAACCCAGAAAATGAGACCATATTAAATTATTCCCACTTAATCGCCCTTTGTTCTCTACAGATTTGAAACAATAGTTTAGTTAATATCTACTGTCATCAACAGCACTCAATTTGACAAAAATAAAATAAAGTATTGTTTTTGCGATAAGCACTCACTTTGCATACTCTACTCATAATCTCTGTGCACGCCACACGCACGAAACGATGTACCTACATCCTTGTTTTCTTACACAATCAACATTTAGTACAAAGGTAAAACGTTGGTTAAACTTACGTGCATTTGTTTATTTATAGATCAATTATAACCGTGGGATTTGCGAATTGTCTTAACACGTATTGGATCAGCTCGATGGTTTGCGTTTCAAAGACCTTGATTGATGAAGGTTTTTGGAAGATTTCAACGCAGCAGTGGATGATTAAATGATTATGATGTAAATTATTACTGAATCAGTTAACCGAATTGACCAGTGATGCGAGACACAGAATTGATTGTTGTTTGAACAACAACTCTATCGAAAGAGGACGAAATTAATAAATTACAGTGTATGTTATTTTTTTAAAAACCGCATTAGTCCAAATTCATTAAAACATAGAAGAAAAACTTTATATACAAAAATTACTGCCTGCGTGTTTAATCTGGTTTATCTCTGGAATGGCTGGATCAATTTAGACGAGGCTTTCACTTGCAGATAGCTGATGCAGTAATGAGTAACATTACTGATTTTCTTTCCACACGAACGAAGTTGTGGGCATAGTATAAAAATAAAACAGCAATATAATTAAGCATCCATGTAAGCCCGGCAAGTCAGCTGACACCGCCACCATTGTGTGTCCTTCCGCGGCGCCGTTGCCGTGCGCGGCCCTACGCGAAATGTGTCTTATTAGATGCTATGGAAATGTCATGCCACCATATAGGCTTGTGTTATGAACCAGACGCATCGTTTGCGGAGTTATGCGAGATTTTCATACCATGAAGCTATCATTGTACAGGAACTCTTCTGGCTTGCCGAATTAAAAATAAAATAATATGTGTATATCGAGGACTATAATTTAAGGTAAATGTATTTTTAGGCAATAATTTAACTACCAATATTAAAAAAAAAAAATCCACGCACCACTCTTAAATGAAAAAAAAACGTCCTTATTTCAGAATTCTTAATTTGCTAATAAATAAAACATACAATAACACACACCCATGGACAAAATAATAGTAAATGGACATACTCATTATTTCATTTCGAAGAATCATTTAAAAATAATAAATAAATATAATTACAATTACTTGAAGTAAAAAGCGGTCGAAATGACACCGGCACATTCTCAATCACTACTGCAATACGAATGCACTCATCGGACATTACGCACATCGCCCGGGTCTTCGGGAACTTCGCCTGCAATTTATGCTTTGGAAGTTCCCGTTACAGGTAGAACAAGTTACAGGTAAGACTTGTAAGAAAAGTGTCGGACAATCTAAATATTGAAAAATATAAAGCATTACACATTTTAACAAGTATTATCTTTCGTGAATTTAATTTTCGTTTCTGCATTTATATTATTTTTTATTGAAATGCGGTTGAGATATGCTTTTCAAATCGAAGTGATTTCTATTTGAGTAAAACATAATGAATAGATAAATTCATTATGTTTTACTAAGCATAAAAAGGTAAAGTCAAATTTTAAAGGCTCTATACGAGTAATTATATAAATAAACAGTTTATCTATTTATAAGGCAAAGTAAAGGAGTGGAATTATCATTTCTTTAACACTAAGGATGCACAGACATTTTCCAAAAATCAAATCTCCACAATCCGACCGCCGCATTGTTTTTGCTGACCGGCAGTCATTAGCGAGCTAATAAATCTTATTCTGTCCGTCCCTCGTTGTAAAGAACTTTATTAAGTTTTCGCTGACGGAGACCTCTTCGGCCCTTTAGAGTCGAAACTCTGATTTATTACTGCGATTGCCTCAACAAGGAACCGATCTTTACTCGGATCTATTAAGTGTCTATTGACTACTTAGTATGAAAAAACTACAGGAGTTTGGTAAGTAAAACATTACTAGGTGGTAGGCTCGATACTGAGTCATCTAGGTAGGTACCTAGATGACTCGGTATCGAGGTAGGTGCTATGCACTTTTGTGTTTCGGGGTAAAGACACTGTATCTAGTGAAATTACTGGATATAAGAGACCTAACATCTGTCATCTCGGGTGTCTGGCGCAGTGCGGCAGAGGAATAACTGTCTATCAGTTGTTGTCTTCTTAAATGCCGTTATGTCATGCCTCGCATATCACTTACCATCTGCTGAGCCTCGTGACCGTCATGTGCACTTGTAACATAAAAAAACTATATTTACTACTTGCACAAATAAATGCTAAAAATGCAGTCACGGGGCAAGTACTAGATTTTCGCGCTCACATTTTTACGGGATATCTTATCCTATGTAGCATTTAAGAAATGTAGTGCACAAACATGTAGAAACAAAACAAGATCACCTTCCAACTGCAACAGCATACTTCAAAAACAGAATGGGTCTAACAAAGCCACCCACTTGCCTATGATAAATCTGTAATGATAATTTTTCGAGCCACATCCGTTTTAATTAGCGACCAAGTGACCACTTATGACGAACGGAGATGACGGATATTGTAAGTTCGCATTATTAGTGTGTTCATTATAATAGTTTATTTGATGAGCCATACTGAGTAATGCGATGAAAGCTCAGCTGTTACACCAAGGGTTCAAAGTTCGATCTCCGGGAAGTTCAAATGCTTGTGTACAATGATAACGTCTGTTTGTATATATCGGTTTGAATGTTTCTATGTAGATTTACGAAAATGTATATGAGTATATTAGTACATTCTTTAGTACCTACCTATAGTTCTGTGTCCTTGTTTATATTGGGGAAAATGGCCCTGTGTAAAAATAGGTTTAGATTTATTATTATCATTTAAAAGAGAGACCCTTGGTCCGTGGGGTCCTAGTGCTTTGAGGCTTTTCAAAGAGATTTCCAAAAGGTTAGTCGACGTCACAGTGACCGAAGATCTGGCAGCTACCTTGGTCAAAGAATCAGTTTAGCAATCCAAAGGGTAACGCTGCCAGTATTTTCGGAACTTTGCCGAAAGGGACTTCTTTTAATTATATTTTTTAGTTTTAATTTTTTTTATTTTTAAGTGTTTAGGGTGTAATATTTTAGTTACCGAATAATGTAATGTTGTAAATAAATTTAAAATTTATTTGAACTCAATTTTAATTCATTATAAATGAATACAAAACAACACACTGACTCTTGAGACAGTAATTGTGTGTTTGTCCGTTATAGGTTTCCCTATAGGTACTACCTGCATCGCTTAAAGTAAAATTTAAATACCTACGTTTAATCATATATTATATTTATCAGTGGTTTAACTTAGGTAATAATATACAATAAAACATATTATAAATATACCAAATGCAAATCCTACATAAAAACATGTATCAAGAAATTTTGACTACATTACAACAAAAAAGTGCATAAAATACAACTGAGAATAGATGCGAAGATACCAATAAGGACATCCCGGATTCCACACATTAGTACATTAGACTTACATGGTGTTGTATTTTCGCAGCAATCACAACTATGTCTCGTGCATATATATANATATTATATATGTTTGCATTTTCTCTTAAAAGACGAAAGCATTGCGTCAAAGTTTGCATCTGCATCTTTGCTAAGTTGTAGTGAATCGTTAAAGACTTCTTGCATATTTATAGAATGCAAAGTAACCGTACTAAATTTTATGGTTCGGTTACTTTATTGGGCTCAGATAGAGCCTATTAAAAAGTATTTTTTTTTCATATAATTCCATTCGTAACCTAAGGACTATGTATAATATGACGACCCATCTGGTGTTATGGTATAAGTTGGGGGTTTGGGTCCGATATCCGGGCAGTACAAAAGTTTGTGTTTTCTATATATCATAATTGTGTTTGCAAAAAAAAAATTCATATCTATATTGCACTCCATAAATAACATAGATGTTAAAACAATATAGGTAAGTACATTTATATAAGTATGATTATACGTTGTTAAGTATCCATATTAAAGACTTATACTTAGTTTGGGGCTACATGGCGCTGAGTGAATGTCAGTGGATATTTATTATTATAAAGTGATATGTGTTAATTTTTCCCGCGTTTTATGCTTTAGTTAAACTAAAGTATAAAAATAAGAGCGTCGGTGGCTCAATGGTGTGGACTGTCGCCTTCCTACCGGGAGGGTTGAGGTTCAAATCCCGCCACGTACAAATGTATTTTCGAATTTTCGAAAATATATGTACGTTATCCGACGCTCTTACGGTGAAGGAAAACATCGTGAGGAAACCTTCATGCACGCCTATGAAAAGATTCAAAGGTTGTGTGTGAAGTCGTCCAATCCGCACTGGGCCCGAGTGGACTACTAAGGCCCAATCACCCTATACGGGTAGGCTCGTGCCCCTCGGTGGGGACGTTTAATGAACTGATCATGATGATACGTTGTTAAGTATCCATATTAATGGCTTATACTTAGTTTGGAGGTACATGGCGCTGTGTGAATGTTAGTGGATATTTATTATTATAAAGTGATCTGTGTTAATTTTTCCCGCGTTTTATATTTAAGTTAAACTACAGTACAAAAATAATATAAAGAAAGAGCAAAAATAATATTATAGGTAGTAAGAATAGTAAGCTAAACAGAGAAGAACTCAAATAATTTTTCAGATTCATATCATAATGGCTTCATCCCTATAATTTATGTAAATATATAAAAACAGCAAAATAATCCTGCAAACCAAGCTCACAATCACAAACAGCAATCATCTTGCTACTTCAGAATTAAACCAGTGATTACGGTGTTCTCAAACCTACCCTTGGGCTGTACTGAGTCTTAACAGGCCCTATAACTAAAGCTACATTTGCCAGTTCTACGAAAAGAGGCTTTGCGAAGAGCGCGCCGCACACCAACCGTGGTGCACTAACATCTAATTGTGCTATCTTGCAGTAGTGCTGTACCCTCGCTTCTATTGTCATGGAAATTAGTTCGAAATGTTTTTTTTGTTAACTTTCGTTTAATTTATTTGTATGGATTTCAGTGGCTCCTAAATAATCAATTCATGACCCCGAAACGTTCCACTGCAAGGCACAGGTCTTTCCACACTGCATAGCTTTGAGGAGATAAGTCCTTATCCCACCATGTAGGCTTAATGAAAATTGGTGTTAACGACTACTACCATAAGAAGCCGGGACTGATACGGCTTAACCTTTGAATGCTGAAAGTCATCTGCGCTCGCCCGATGAAGTTGTAAAGGCCATCTGCGGCCAACAGCAGGAGTCAGAAAAAAAACAAAAACGGCTTAACCTACAAAACATGGAATCATCTTGCACTTCAGAAAATTACGTGATTCTTTACCACGTTATTGTCTTAACCATACGGGAAAATCACTTTTATAACACCGACCGGTTCCCAGCGTTTTTGCCTAACGCTAAACGCACTAGAGTATGCTGGCAGTGATAAGTATTGTCACGTATATTTTGGAAGAATATGTTCAAAATCTACTCATAGATAGGGTTATAACGCGACATTTCAAAAATTTGAGCATGTTGTGAAGGTTAGGATATGGAGATGGAGATGTTTACTGTCTAACACGAAAACTACTGAATGGATTTGATTAAATTGTACAATTATGTAGCTTACACACAAATATATAAATTATTGTAAGCATTCAAAGAGTTTCTTCAAAAGAAACCCGGCGGTCAAGCGACGCATGTCCTTCGTACTAATGACATACCGGATATGTCGATACGTATCTCTTGACTAATTACTTTTTACTAAAGGAAAAACTGATATTCATGTCTTCACGGAACCGGTAAAACCACATTGGTGTCATAGTGTCCTGTTAACATTTTTCGAGCTGGCCATAATCATACATTTTCCAAAGATTTATTGAACCAAAAAAATTGCAAATTATTTCAGAAATAAAATAAAGCAAGTTTAAATAAAATTCCAAAAATTTTGAGATCGTTGGTAGATTGTCTTGATGGTATACAGTTGCCACTTATAGCTTGGATAGCTTTTGATTGCTACATTATTAATAATAAAAGTATTTGTACCTACAACATTAAAATACAAAAGTTCAAAACTCAAATAATGCCTTGTCTGGGTTTGCCACATAAAAAATTCATTCAACAATATTCAAATAAATCGATCAAGCCTCCAAACTACATTGAAAGGCGTATTCGCGAATTCCAATCAGCGTAGCAAGGCGGAAGTGTTCGATATTGCATCGACATTGCGTCGATAATGTATCGGCGCACGCACATCACTGCTGGGCGCGGCCGGTGTCGCAACTCTAGCACGCGAGCTCGTGTGCTCTGGAATTCCTATTGCTGTCTGTGTATTCAAAGTCATGTTTTACTAGGTTGTTATACACATATTTTTTAACATTCATTATCTTTATTTTAAAACTTTTAGTTTCGGAAAAGATACAGTAATTTCAAATGCAATAAAGTATTGAGGATTAAGAGAATGGTTATGGTTACTGTGGTTTGCAAAATTCCTAGATTCGCTTAATATCTCTGTACAGCAGTGGACTATACAGGTTGAAGTTAGAGATAGTTAGAGAAACAGACACTTGGTTAAATTGAACAACTTCACGTTTCAGAAAATATTCGCTACCTTATGGTGAGTAACAATTTATATGAAAAGAAATTAAGGGGTAAGCAAAACGAAAATTCTATTGTTGATTGCATTGCATTGAAGTGTGGTTTATTGTATATTATGCAATGTCTGAAGAAGAGTATGCCCCAACGCAATTGTTGTAATACTTCTCTACAAGGCGTCTTCATGCTTTATGTTTCACAAATTAAGATTGACTTTTAAAGATTAAAGTATAAATATATTATTCGATGTTGCATTGTAAGTAACTCTACTTTTTTCATGAGTCTTCATGTGACGAATATTTATGCTTGGCTTGTAGTTGAATGTGGTTTAAGCATTAGTTTATCCATATTTAATAAAACTTAGCGTGTTTTGGTTCTCAAGTAAATTTTTCAGGTTTTAATTTTTCAAAATGTTGATAAATAATACAAATTTTAGTTAAATTATAAAAAAATATTATGAAAATTGAGTGTCCATTCCAACGAGCATAACAAGAGTGCGCCTAAGTGACCTAATCTCGGCGAGGCGCATGACGTGTCGCCGCGATCTTATTTGTAGCCGCGGGTCACTATTGTGCGCTTCTGGTGCATGTGGACCACTAGCATGCGCATAAGTTTATACTTACTGAGACATTTGATTCGAATTTCATGTCGAAGTCAAAATCCTTTTATTCAATTTAGGCTTACTATAAGCGAGATATTTCAATTATGAAAATTTACACATATCAGTAAATGAAGTAGTATAGACGTGTAAATAAGTTTTATTTGATAAATGGATTAACTATATTATTTGAGCTTGTCCGTAGCACGACAAAGTTATCCGTTAAGAAATTATTTTACGAAGTTCTGCCCCTACTATGGCGCAAAATGATAGCAAAAATTGGATTTGATAACTTGCCTTAGATTTATGATCTTGTACCTTTATATAGTCAATTTGATATATTTTCAAGCGATTGTAATGTAAGTCTCGCCTTATTTTACATATAACCTACACGTCATTTATCCTCAGCCCTGGGTATTGTTCCGGTAAGCGAGTGCACTAGAAACAGTGTTTCTGTTAAAATAATGACTCGAATTACCGATACGACATCTGTTTTGTTTGTTTTAATATAAAACGACCTTAGTTGTTGGGAGAAATGTATAGAAACTGCTAAAGAGTAATAACTACGTGTCTCAATTTCCTTATTCTGTACTACACAGCATGGTTGTGGGGAGATTGGGCCAAATCCCATTAGAGCCCAATCTGGATAAGTGAGCGCTGATAACAGTGGTATTTTAACATATAAATACAATACACAGAGTTACACTTAAATTTTTGCCACCAAGTGGCGAAATTGTCAAACTGTACTTTCTGAACATTATAACAATTGGACGTATTTAAGCAAAAAGTATCCAACCCACAAGGTGGTCAAAAATGAGTTAAGTATACCAAACTGGCCTCTGGGGTGTAAATAAGCCTTTGGCATAAATACCATCAACCATATATACGAATTTTAACATATTAATCGATGGTCGTTACCATCCCACATGTACATCCCTTACGTTTTTAAGTTACTCAAAAACGACTCAGTGTCCTTGGATTCATATAAAGAAATATCCATTCAAATAGAATGCCCTCAAAATAATATATCAAATTAAACACTTGAATCCTTTTTGATAATATACATTTATGTGCAAATTTTTAAAACTTCAATTCTCAATGTGTAATTATGTGGGTAAATACTTTTTGAGTCAATACGCCCAATTTTAGAGTTGATTTTTAACCGACTTCAAAAAAGGAGGTTATACCGTAATTATTTGTCTTAGTTACAATTTTATACGGAATTTACAAATTCTGTGTCAAACAAATCGACCTCACTATCCTTTTTTGTAAATACATACATATGATATATATAAAGCACCCCGACTAATACGAACATACATGTTCATGCACACAAATGCTTTTACTGGCCGGGGATCGAAGTAGGAACCCTTGGTGTAGTTGCCGACGTCTCAACCGTTACACCAAATGCGTCGTGTCGTATATGTGTATAGGTTTTTTTGTTATTTAGTACCTATATAATATTTTGCTTAAAATGCATTTAGATGACGCTTTTTGGATAATCATTCATTATTTTATAAAAATAAATTAAAATCGGTATGGATTTTTTGCTTATTATAATAATTTAATGGTATTGCCTTCGTTGAATAATGAAAAGCAATAGGTTGTAATGTCACCCAGTTAATCGATTTGAGCGTCAAAAGTTAATGTCTAACTATGCAAATACGCTACCTAATCCAATAAGGCACTGAGTGTCGTACTAAAAAAAACACCTCATTTGCAATTTGAGTAATCATTCTCACATTACACAAACATAACTACAAGCACGCGGGACATCCTGACTGTTGAAATCAATGTTTGAAGAACGTAAACGAGTGAATCGCAAAAAATAACAGCACCATACACGTTATGGCATCAGTTTTTCAAACTAATTGCAATTCGCCTACGCCATATAAGATGACGCAGTTGATTAGCTCGCGCGAACATCGTTTTAATTCCATTGCAATTAAATAATGAGCGCTAATTGATGCTTTGCGTCCACTTCAATGTTTTTATAAAGTAAAAATCTTTATTTTAGGCTGACAATGAGAAAAATGGTCTGAAATTACCAAGGTAAAGAACAAAAATACATTTTGATACAAAAAAAATCTTCAGTGGTTTAGCCAGTTGAGAAAGAAGAACCCAAGAAAACTCAAGAGGAATTACTTTTAAAAGAATAATTAGGTGAACAAATACTTTAAACTAAAAAATAAGTGGCAGTCTCGAAATGTGCCTACTACGCAAATCTGTAGACAAATACATATTGTTTGTAGGTATTGTCCTGCATGATATTAACTCTTTAACCTTCTTTTATATCCAACAAAAACCATAGATTTTTGTAATGCCTGGAATTTTGACGGTTAAAAGATTAAGAATGATTATTTCAATTTGTGTCTAGATTATTTCAGCTCGACACTACCATTGGCACTTTTATTGGTTATAGGTTCGGGTTTTTAAGATATTGACTTTTGCGAGATTAGTGGAAAACGCTGACGGTACTATGCTTTAAATCTTACAAAACGAGCTAAGGATATCCTAGAATGAGATGTGAACCAATCGATTAAGGGTGGTGCAGAAGGGGCAAGGTTATCTAGCCATTTATAAGATTCAGGGGGAAAAGCGCCTCGGCTTGGGTTATCTAAATTTGGGAAAAAATGCACCAAGTACACATGCTTTTCCCGTGGAATCCAATAGATATACGAAGCTTCGGCTCAAGCAGTGATTCAAATTCGACGATCAGGCCGCATAAAATAAATAAGGTAGGTAGGTATACTTATGAATAAAATACGAGTGATATAGTGTATTTCATTTTGCTTCAAAGATATCGGATTCACCCATTTTAATATAATTAAAGACTTTAAGCCACAGTATTCAATTATTTTATTATCTCTTCCTCCAGCGCAGAACGTATGCAACAGCTATACCAATGGCCTAGGTTACTGTTATCAGTGGAATTAAGGAACCGGCGCAGTTTACCTTATAAACGGTTTTTTTTTGTAATAAAGAAGTAATATAGGTAAAGTACTAATATTGCAATCAATTGACCATTCTTTAACGTACCTCTAGCACAGGCACTCCCATACAGAAACTAACAGCTTAATGTGCCTTATGAAGCACGAGAAATTCGAGATAATAACTCCGTCACCCATCAGATTAAAGACCATTGCGATAGTTGCTAGACTTGAGCCATCGAGCCCTAATACTATTTATGTGGTTAAATAAACACTCGAAACCGATAAACAATTTTACCCACTCAGTCAGAATCAACATTCCGCCCAGACCTGCCTGTAAATCGTCGCACCATCCGTTTTATTATACTTATTCACATAGATGAAATTATTGGTTTCAAATGCAAGTCAGATGGGACTAGAGATGTGATTGTTTGCTTTCGGATAAAAACCGAACACGGATAAATATTTATTTTGTTTTTATTTTTACTTAATTGCATAAGAAAAGTCCGTATTTTAATAGGGAATTATATCGCTGATAAAAAAACATCTAAGGCACAACTATTTTTGCGTACATTTAATTTCTCCTTGGTGAAAGTGGTTGTATCCAAAACTTGACCTTAGTACAACAGTAGACAGTTGTACAACAAATTATTTTGGCTGTGAGAATAGTAAATCGCAGAAAATGTCGTTTTTATATTTATATACTTTTTAACATTCAAAGTGTTTTCAAACAGAAAGTAATATTGAAACATTCAAATAGTCTTGGGCACTGAGATAAACAGATCTAAGTACGAATTTTTTGAAATTCGGCTGACGATCAGATATTTTGTGCCTAACTTACCCTCTAGAAAGAAGAAGAAGAAAGAATGTTCTTTATTTTTTCAAGCCAACATCGTGTGAAATCATTACTGGGATAACCGTTTTAGCCAATGACTAGCAAAAAACGTGCATTGGTGACATCACTAGACAGTACATATTTCAAGAATCGGCCATGTTAGTTGGATGCGCAGGCGCGCACGTTATGTGGAAGATGTCACAACTCACCAATGCGGCCAACGACAGAGAAGGATCGAGGTAATCGATCTACAAGGATCTATGTAATCGATTCTAATTAGGTAAATCGATTTTCGGAATGCGTTACCGAGATCTTTACGAGTGCTTGTTAAATGGTGATTGATGGATTGTGGAGACTTTGCTTGTACATAATTTGTAAGCAAATAAGTGGAGATAAGTTGGCTTCTCTGCGTCAAGTACTACAGATTTACGGAATTTCTGGATCACGTTTGAGGAAAGTTTTACTAAAAATATACATGAACCAAATATATTTTATGGATGAAATAGCATATTCATTAAATTAAATATATAACATATTCTTTAACTCTTATGTATCGCTGACTTAATTTCCGTTGTCTTCATCCACATTTTACCCACAAAATTAAAACAGAGGTAAACATACATAGTAACCATAACTAATAACTTCCCCTCCAATTGTTCGAATCTTATCTTATTCATATCTGTCCTTTTTTAGGTGGCCGTCCGACGCTGTGTTTGACGGCACAGTCATTTCACTAAGAACTTTTTGGTCTTAAAGGCCACAAGTGCTTAGGATTATAAAATATGTCTTGCCCTCTGCTACTCCACAGGTAGACATGCAACGTAATTATTAAACGTATTGAAACGTGGAAACACAAATCATACCGTATTAAAAAGGAAGTATAATTTTTCATTAGAACTAAAGTATTTTATCATTAAAAAAGCTACGTCAATTTATGAACGCAAAGTATTTTACGACCTTTGTGCTTGTGCAGCTTGCGGAGTAGTACACAAGGTGGTATTGATCTTAGCGCAGGACCTGCATTGAATGCATGAATAGTCTGTTCTTTTTATGTTATGTTTGGTTTTAGGTATGCACATAAAAAAAATTAAAAAGAAAAGTACAGAACTATGTGTCCGTACGTATTAATATACATTACTATGTTTCGCAACCATAGTACATGCCTAAATTGCTAGATAGATGGCGCTGTGTATATTCACACTGATACTTCTATGGATATGTATTTATTTCAATATAATCTTGGGATCTTATATCCTGCAAAATGAGGTATCTAATGTCTACGTAGAATTTATTTCATTACAATAATTTATTATTATGAATGACACAGAAATATAATGAAAAAGTACTCGTATTCAGTATTTATTTTTTTGTACATAGAACTAATATCTTTGAACCTAATACGTACATAAGCCTGTTATTTATTATTATTCATATATAGCGTTTGATCTTTGTGAGTCAAAGCGCAAGTTTGTTTTACTTATTCTGACAATAAATTATGTCGACTCATGTCCATGGTACAAATATCAACGTGTGATTCAACATTGATTATAGAGAAAACTATGAATAAACGCGTAACGATTTTTTGCAAAGTAATGGTAGAGGGAGACTTTTGTCATCTTCATCTTATACCTAAGGGCGATGATTACATTACGCTTATATAGGCTGATGTAGAAAGCTACAAAAAATAATTAATAGTTATCAATATAAACACTAAGCAATCGATTTATAATAAAACATCGTGAGAGACGTCTGCGAAGAGATTATGGATTGGATACTGGACTAGGCCTGCGTGGACGACTAAGGCCTATATACACCCTTTACGGGTAGGCTGGTGCCCCTCGCTGGGGTATAATGAGCTGATGACGATGGTTCGGGGTCACAACACCTGGTTATTCTTAGATTTGCTTGACATTTGTAAAAGTATTTCAAATATCTTCCCATCAAGGACTTATCTGTTCACAATTGAAATTAGGCCTACTTGGCACACTGAAAATAATAATATATCACGTTTGGTTTTATTTTAGTCCTTGCATTGTTAACGTGATTTGGAACTACACAGATAAAACAATATCGCTTCAACAAACGTAATTATGCGTAACCATTAGCCTTATAAGCGAATAAAAATTTATGGTCATCCGTCAAGTGGACCTGGCTTAACAGGAAAGTAAACATCCAAAGACAACGCTAACAAAATAATAAATTCACCGCTATCTTACTAAGTGGTCTATTCAATTGAAACATTGCGAAAATCCCTGGTTGCGATACAAATTGTATTGGTCAGAGATAGGTGTATTCCACTACGGCAGTAACTTTAGGGATCTTCTTGCGTCAGATATAAGGCTAAATTCATACGACAAATTTAAATGGTTCGTACATAAGAAAGGGGAAATTCAAAGCTTCTTATTTAGACCAGTCCAGCTAGTTTCGTACAAAGCGAGCAAAGGTTCTAAAAAGGTCCGTACAACGGTTTTGTCCAACATATCGCGGCATGAATGTAGGTACAGCATTTGCGTGTGCGCATTGTTGGCCATCGTTTGTGTTGCAAGAACGAGATGCAACGACAAAAGGTGCATCCAATTAGACGATGTCCTTATGCGAGTGGACACGGATTTTGTTGCTACAGTTTCAGTAAACGGATAATGATTTATAACGTAATTTTTGTGTACGCAATTCGAAGTTAGAGAAGAAGAGAAGAGTACTTTAATTTCGATTATATGCGGATTGTTGTAGTAAAAACATCTATCGTATTCACCCTAAGATAGTATTTTGACCTAGTGATATTATGATATTATAACTATCGGCTAATATTAAAAAAAATGTGGTTACAATTCTTCAAAGTGCACGATACACTAGCTTTTTTAATTTTACAGTGCGTTGAGGACGGCCAGGATGCTCACCTGATGGTGAGTGATATGCTCGAAAAGGACAGAGTGGTATTGAAGAAAAATTAACAACTGATAGCCAGTTGTTATTCTCCATCAATGCCACCATGCGCCCGTCACCCGAGACTACAGTTGTTAGGTATCTTATAAGCGGTAATTTCACTAGCTACAGTGTCCTCATTCCGAAACATAAAAGTGCATAACACTCCTATTTCACGGATATCTGGCTATGCGGTGATACTTACCTAGATAACTCAGTATCGAGTCTACCATCTAGTAAAAAAAGCTTCAAATAATAAAGATGAAATAATAAGAACAAACAACATTTCACACCAAATACACCAATCGACCCCTGAAACCTATTCGATTGAATCAATCAAAGAAACAAGAGCTAACATGCCGAGGCCAAAGTGCGAACACATGTAAAACGATTCGACCGATGTCTTCACAGCATGAATCACAACCATTTCGTATTTAAATTCGTCGTGGAATATTCAGATCGGTGTAATTGCACTCCGCGATTAGGCGGCGCGTGTAGGATGCAGCTTTCTCTCTAACGAACCCGGGGTTGGGCAACAGCTGATTGACATCTGCTATCTGGACTAGACCGATTTTAATGGGAATATTGAATGAATCAATAACGGCAATATGATAGATTGCACGCGTACTTGAAATAAGCGTAATTGGCGTCGACAGAGTCGTGGATGGATTTCTAATTTAGGTGATTTCCTCATAAAAAGGGGCTCATCGTAGAGCTTCCGGTAAAGTATTAACTCAAATCCATTCAAATTTTTTTATTTCAGACAACACTAGTTCGTGGGTTAGTTTAGTAAAAAGAACTAAGTGAAGGGATCGTAAAATATGAGGGAGAAAAAATTAGGGATATTATAATTACTGACAATATTTCAGATAAAATAGTACCTATCTTTATATATACGGTACTTTTATATGGAAATTTTAATCATTATTTTGTTCGGCAATTTATTTCATCGACTACAACGTTGCGGTATGGTTAGTCTCGTCTACTTAGCCAGGAATAACAGCCTTATATATGCTTTCCTATGCTTGGGATATCTGGCGCAAAATGGGGGAGACCTATGTCGAGCAGTTGACTGCGATAGGTTGAATAGAAGATAGAAGATATACTTTCCAGAGTATGGATTGACGAGTTTCATATTTACCGGTCACCTATCCAATGATCATACGTTGCGACAGTTGCTTGACTCTAGCCTATTACAGGCTAATGCTTTGGGGCAAGATGACGCTGTGTAAATGTCAGTGGTTATTTAATTTTATTTAATGCTTTCCCCATTAAACAGTTCAAAAAATAGCTCGGCTGGTCAAAAATAATCCCCGTGGCGAGTGGGTGCTATATCACACGCGGCAGACAATCGCCAGGTGCGCGCTATCAGTGTTGGCGAACAGCGATATTTCACCAGGAGCTGCTATCACCTGTCAAATCGAACAAGTGTTCCGCCCGACGCGGCCCTATTTAAATATCAACCGTTTTAGACGCAAATACGACTGGTATACTGCACAATGTGATTTAGTGGGGTTTTTAAGCTATCTGTTTGTAGGAGTGAGCGCTGCGCACGCGTTCTTTGTTCGGTTTACTACGGAATAAATTGCCGTCTAGGTTTCTATAAAATTTAAAGTGGCTAGTTTCACATTATGTAAAAATGTTAAAGTGTCGATGGCTCTTTCGAGTGGACTGTTGCCTTCCGATGTAAAAGGGAGCAGGTTCAAATCCTGCCACGTACCAATGCCTTTCCGATTTTTCATTATTTGTGCGTGATCCGACGCTCTTACGGCGAACGAAAACATCGTGAGGAAACCTGCGCACGCCTACGAAGAGATTCAAAGGTTATGTGTGAAATTGGCTAATCCGCACTGGGCCCGCGTGGACGACTTAGGCCTGTATACACTTGGTGACGGGTAGACTCATGCCCCTCGGTAGAAATGTTTAATGAGCTCATGATGTGTGTGTGAAATAATAATCAAAGGGCCTTTAATATAAATAATAATTAAAGTTATGTAATCATGTCACACGCAACATACTGCCTGAAAACGATGTGTCTTGTAGTCAATACTTTAGACATCATTTTATTCGTCATAAAAATAGTGTTAAATTAAAGTCTCTGAGCTATGTGTCCTACCCTTTTTCTTGTGTATGGGGCTAAGACTAGTGCTGACGGCCGTCAGTGTTTATGTCTGTGTACTAACTGCGCGATTACTTTGTAAGTTTAAATATACTCGCTGGTATTTTTCCTATTGATAAGTTGCAAGTTATTATTTCACTTATTGTTTCTTTCAAAATAGACAAAGATGCTCATTATGAAAGCTTGTTTTTAGAATGCTATTTGTTATATCTGATATGCTTATAAACTTCAAAAATAATGTTCCTATTTCACAAACTGTTGAATATTAAGATATGCATTTGCTAATAAAGAAATGTAAATCATTAAACCATCGATTTATTTAACAAACTACGCTACCGTATAAGCTACCTACATTGATTGTAGATCTTTGTCTATTTTCTCTTTGACTTGCGTATTTCATAACGAGATGTCTCTATTTTACATATATTTACATCCACTTTGACGCATAAAATACATTCGGATGTATCAACGCGTGTCATCCGGCCGAGCTTTCAAAACGCTGAAGGTAGGATGTCTTAGCCATAAGAAATATTTATAATGCTTTGTATGCAAAGTAACTCAATGCATTTCAGTCCACACACGATGTGTCACTCTAATAGTCATAGACGACGGGTACAAATGTAGACTTTACATCTATGACGTGTCGATGCCCTTTTGTTTTTTTCAATCCGAATTGAAAGTTGAAAATCGAACGCGAAAACTGTCATGTGGGTGAGCCGTAATTGCTGGGGCCCAATTGAATCTGCTAACGATCCTTATTTGATTGATGATGCTATAGTTATGTAACGCAAGGATGTTTTGTGTGAAAGGTGACTGTATGGAGATTAGATCACGCTTTGATTCGCCACGCATTTGTCTGTCTCGCTTATGTCAAGGTCGACATTTCACATGTCAAATGTGATCGCTTTGTTCGAGCTGCATGTCAAACAAATTGCTTTTGTCGACAACAATTATAGAGAAGTCACGTTCAATAAATCATATTTGCAATAGAAATGTTTGACACATGTACATGTTTTTCAAGACTTTGCGATAATTACTAATATATTTTATGTCAAAGGAAATAAGCAGTTGCTTTAGTCATTCATCTGGTGCCTGCAATGAATAAATTGTAGAAATAACTGACATATCGTGACGCTTATGGTAAGAATATCATTATTTTACGTGCGTTTATGGCTTACTCTTAAATCATGTAGGAAAATTCTGAAGTTTTTATTTTTAATCAGTTTTGATATCCACGAATTCCGGTTGTTATGATTTTCGACTCCACAATCTATACAAATCACGAATCGAGTTATTCAATGATGTCAAAATTATAGATTCGTGATATGCTCACAAAACAACTGAAAATAGTGTTTCGAATGCAGTGACAGCACACATACACATTTATTTCGAATGAGCGTACATTTACTGAAACAAAGAGCCTACAATTGTATTCTCTTTGGCGGTTCGTTTTTGAGGCACGGGTGGCGTATCTAACTTTACATATACAGAATATCATTGGGTGTATTTACATATATACCCAACCGATAAAACCCAATCCTAGCGGGTAGCAAAAAATTCATGAATTTGAATTACTTAATTAATCAATGAAAATCATCAGGAGAGAAAATTATATGAATCAAGCAGTCATAAAAAGTTTTTTATAATGTTGTCTTATCACTGTTATCTTATATAAATAAACATTTTATGAACAATTTATTTCAAATTCATATATTACTGCTCAGGAATAAACAGCCTTGGACAGTAAATTCCATTGCTTCGCTGTGCGAATAAAAAATGTGGATTCAAAATTTTTGTACTACCCACCATCTAGGTAAGGTGCTTTGCCGTGTCTAGTCCTCAGACAAAAAATTGATCAGGCAAAATATTGACCTTCTGGAATATCTGTGCAATTTATAGCATATCCTGCAAAAGACCGACAGACTTGCAACTTCACACTGAGCGATTTTCAATGCTTTGCTTCTGATACAGTATTTTAAAACTTTCCGTTCCACATAGTGGAATAAAACTAATCTTGGTTGCTCTTTATTCTTAAGTCTTAATACAAATGTACAAAATAGAACTTGTAAAGTCAGCATCTCCTCTATATGCAAATGGACCTAAAAGCCCGGAGCACTCCGCAAAAGGGCTCGCTCGTATTAAGTTGTAGCCTGCGACGTGCGTACTCGCCGAGCATATTTCAATAAATGTAAGTGATGTTCACAATGAAGGTAGGTGCCTCAGGATATAGTGCGTATTCGAATTAAAAGCACTTTGAAGCTCGGTTGTAAGGTATTGGGTGAAAACTTCCGTGTTGCGTGAGAAGCTTCAGTCTATGGTTGGTTGTTTATGGATGACTGGTTTAGGTAGACTCTTGTCTTTCGGACTAATTCAGAATGTTTTAATTTTTTACTATAAATTCTAATAAGATTTTTTATTTTATAATCAAATGCAGCACCAAGTAAAGAACAAAATAAATGGTAATCACAATCATGTTTCAATGGGCATAACCATGACATGCCAGTGTGGTGACAAATTTCAGAAAAAGGTTTTCTCCTATAACACAAACCTATATCATATGGATGGTCTGATATCCCTTCATTTAAAGTAATTTCGAAGATTTTTTAAATCGTTAGAATATACTAAATTTTATAAACCCTACTGTTGGTTGGTAAAATTATATTAAACTGAACTGGAGCCCATTCCCACTTACTACAAGGTGGGCTTACCTGCTTGATAACTTTTTATATTGAACTAAAAATACCTTGTGACGAAAGTCCCAAGTCGAACCAGTAGTCTATTTCTTCAGCAGATTACACTTTTCAATTTAGCAAAGCTTATTGAAAACCACGGAGAAAGAAATATATTGAGATTAAGATACCCACACATTGATTTTTTGTTAATGTACATCGGTTAATCTAACTAGATAAGGTTAACAACATTAAATATACGTCGTCGGACGAATATGAAAATGGGCACTTCGTGAAACGCCCAAAAGTTTTAAAATCCGCCGGTAATTCATTCAACCTACACAAGCTATATTATATGCGGCATTTAAATAGCTTAAAGATATTGAATTCACAATACAATAAAAAGACACTAATAAAACACTCTTCACAAACGATGCACCTAAATCATCATTATCAGCTCTTTAAACGTCCCCACCGAGGGGCACGAGCCTACCCGTAAATGGTGTATAGGCCTTAGTCGTCCATGCGGGCCCAATGCAGAATGGCCGACTTCACGGACAACCTTTAAATCTTTTCGCAGACATACACAGGTTTCCTTACGATGTTTTCCTTCAACGTAAGAGCATCGAATAAACGTATGTACCTAAATGTCTTTCATCAAATCACTAATTCTTTATCCGAAACAATACGTTTCAACATAATTACTTGTGTAAACCAGCAAAATCACGTAGCATAGCCGGTGGATCCAGAAATGCCCGAGCGTTTTATGAAATACCCAATACAAAGAACGTCCGTCTACATATAAAACCGGACGTTTTGAAGTACCAACGATAAATGTTATGTTAACAATGTGATAATTTTATGGCAACCATAAACGGATGCGTTGAGACGGCTTATTAAATCAGTCTACGCCGTGGGCAGGGTGTCGGCCTGATACTCCGGAATGTTCTTCAATATTAGTTGAAACAGTCAGGAAAAGGCTAAGAACAGTTATATTTAAAACAAATCCTACAAAATCCTTGACGATCCATTTAGTAAAATGTTGAGACGTCGGCTACTACATCAAGGTTCGATCCCCGAGCAGCACAAACATTGTGTGCATGAACATGTCTGTTTGTGTTGGGTCTGGGTGATTTCTATGTATAATATGTACGTATGTATAAAACATATATAAGTAGTTTTATCCGTTTAGTGGGTACTCACTAAACAACGGATAAACATACTTATATGGTTAGGCGTAAAGCTTGTAGTATGGGTATACTACAGGCTTTACGCCTAACCATAGCTTAAGCGCGTTTGAATGGTCAGTGGATATCAGTGTATTTTATTATTATTTTAAATAAATATGCGTGTATTTGTTTATTTGTAGGCTGATCACGTATGTCAAGAACCGATAACGTTACAGCGGAATGAGTTTTGGTGTGGAGATATTAGCAAACATGATGTAGGCTGCCCTTTAAAAAATATTTAAACAAAAATATAAAATCAGGACGTATGCATCAAGGTTTCATACCTTTACCTTACCTCAACAGCATTTATTCAAAAAATCAGATAGAATAAAATATCTTATGACAAGTATCCAAATTCGGGGTATTATCTTTACTATGTCTTTTAATTAAGGGGACTTTACTCGAACTTATACTTGGCAACATTTATTGAATTCAGTACATTGATCGGTTTCCACAGCGCTCCACAAGATAGGTAAATAATTCCTAGTTGCAACCAACATCAATGCAATATACTAGTATAGACGTCGTCCAATAATGCACCACCTTTGTGCGGCACATCTGTCGCATGCCGGCCCAAAGTGGAGCTCCTTAAACAACCAATACCATAAACAAACTTGCAGTATTACGACCAAGATACGGTTTCTATTTCGTTTAACTTTTGAGAGACGTCTAGCGAGAAATAAAGAAGAATAAAAAAGTTTTTGACACATATTTGATCAAATACAGTATGTTTTTGAAAACGACGTAAAATATAAATAACACAAAATAATATATTTGCATTAATGTCCATGCCTTAGATATATATTATAAGATTATTGCTTTCATAATGTCCAAAAAGTTTAACGTCTCATTATATACTCGTATTATAAAGTATATGGCGTTATATGGTTTCACCTAACTGTTGCTTTTTTAAAATGAACTTCGATCTTAAATCATTGATACAAAACCATCTTCCAAATAAACAATTGTAGCTTTTGAGAATCAAATGGCATTCGCAATACGCACAGAAAGTATCGAAAAATTATTAACTAAACCTGTATGTCCAAAACTTCATTGCTAGCTAGACCATTTCAATTGCATAACACCAAAACAATATCACAATGAGAGATGAAGTTATGCCGAGTGCGGCGGTCTCATAAGGAAGCGTACACTCATATTAAAATATTAGTTAAAGACATCCCTCTCTTTGTATGAACAAGAAACAAACGGTCGACACCGCGATGTCGTGCGCACACAACAACACGCTGCGCGTGTAACTTTTTTTTTTTTTTTTTTTTTTTTTTTTTTTTTTTTTTTCGGAATGACTTATTGCTGTTGGCCGCAGGTGGCCTTCACAGCTTCACCGGACAGTTGGCGAGCGCAGATGGCTCTCAGCCCAAAAATTTAAGCAACGGGCCTAAGGGTGTCCCAGAGTGGGACGCGAACCTCGGCTTAGGGCGTTGCTGGGGGAGGGCTAGGTAACCTAGTATACGTTTGGGAGAAAAACGACCGGGCACGTGCCGGTATCGTGAATAGGGACTGGTCGAACCTACAGGGATTCGCGGCGAAGGCCCCCGCCGGCGGGACGGAATCTCGGTCTTGATGTGTTACGTGTGTGAAGCAATTGAGATGCTTACGCTTTTTGTCTGTCGCAATGGCAACAGTGATCGGATCATCTGGATCGTCGAGCACGTCCCGGGGACGTCTGCGTTTAATGGCTTGCGTAAAGGCGCGGTTGTTTGCTAAAGACGGATAATTGGCAGCTTGGGCAATTAAGGGGTTACTGTTCTGATGCAGAGTCGAAGAACCGTTTGGAAGCTAACTTGAGAAACTGCGCAATGGTCGGCAGTCCTAAGTCGATGTGAAGATTTTCATTGCGCATGTACCACGGGGCGCCCGTGGCTTTGCGCATGAACCTATTCTGAAGTACCTGTAACCTATGGATTTGATCGGGTTTTGCCTGTGCAAATACTACGCTAGCGTACGTCATAATTGGTCTAATGCACGCCGTATAAATTCGTACCTTATTTCTAAGGGACAATTTGCTACGAGCGTGCAAGAGATTGTGCAATCGGCCGAGAGCGAAGGCAGCTCGGTCGCGTACTGTCTTAATATGGGCTGCAAAACTGAGCCTACTGTCTAGAACTACACCTAAGTAACGGTCTTCCTTTCCCAAGGATAGGTTTCCCGAACATTTTGATCGGAGGGACCACCTGACCTCGAGCGCCACCGCCCCTCTGGAAGAGGACCGCTGCGCTCTTGTCGGGATTGACTTCTATTCTCCATTTCCTAAACCAATCACCTAATATGTTGGCTGAGGATTGGAGAGTTTTGACTATGGGGCCTGGTTTACGCGAGGAACAATAGATGGCGGTGTCGTCGGCAAACAGAGCTATGTCAGTCTTAAGTCGGCCTTTGCGAAATGCCGGCAAGTCACTAGTATACAGTGTAAACAACAATGGGGATAGTACCGAGCCCTGCGGCACGCCTGCACGCAGGGGATGGGGCCTAGACAGAGTACCGTCTACTCGATAGCGGAAGGTGCGATTCGATAAAAAGTCTCGTATGATGAGCACGAGACGTCGGGGCACGTTAAGTTTGTACAACTTGTAAATCAAGCCGGCGTGCCAGACTTTATCAAAGGCTTTCGCCACGTCGAAGAAAAGAGCGCCCGTTCTATGAGGACGCGAACGGTTAAAACGGGTGTAAACGTACTCTACTATGCGGTGCACTTGGTGCACACACGAATGTTTCGGACGGAAGCCGAACTGCTCGTGTGGCAGCAGGCCTTGTGACTGTACAAAGTCGCGCAGCCGAGAAAGGACTATTCGTTCATAAAGCTTTCCGATGGCGTTAAGGAGGCTTATGGGACGATAACTGGAGGTTCATTTTTGGGTTTGCCCGGTTTGGGGATGCCAATAACTGTGGCTTCTTTCCAGGAGTCTGGAAAGATACCTTTACTCAGGGCGGTATTGAAGACCGCCGTGAGAAAGGTAAGAAGAGCGATGGGAAAGTGCTTGAGCACTTTGTTGGAGATACCGTCGGGGCCGGCCGCTTTCCGTGGATGGAGGTTCTTGACTCATGTCGCGACCTCATCCACGGTGACCTTCCTTAGGGGAGGGTCCAAATTGCCGGAGTCGTTGGGGCTCAGCGGCTCTACGCTCGACCTCGGATTCAACTTCGAGAAGGTGGTCCGGGTCTACGGGCAGAGTGCTCGGAGTGCATTGTTGTTCGAGACTGGCCGCGAGACACTCCGCTTTCTCGTCGTCGTCAAACGCGGGCGCTTGGTTGGGACGATTGAGCGGGGGTGTGCTCGCGACAGTGTCGGACTTCATGCGTCTGGCTAGTTGCCAGAATGCTAAATGACTGGGATCTAAATTTGATAGCATATCCCCCCAGCGTTCGTCCCGGAGCTCGCTGATGCGTTGCTTTACGTCCCTCTGTAAAGCGCGCATGTGAGCCCGGTTCGACTCTGTGGGGTATGAGTCGTAAGCGCGAGTTGCCGCGTTCTTTTCCGTCAGCAGGGCCCGTACATTAGGCGGCAGCTCCCAGCGAAGGTGAGTCTTCGCCGGCACCTGCCGTGAGCAGTCCTTAACGACGCTCTGTACGTGCTCTGTGAGGGAATCGATAGCGTGGAGAATGTCCGGGACGGACGACGATTCGTCCGGGATGACACTGGGGACAGACTGCAGGCTACTCTGCAGTTTGTTCCAGTCGATCTGGGTGACTGTGGGCTCAGTCGATGAATGGGCTTGGGCGTTCGGGGGACCTATCCGCGGGGATAGTTCTACGATCACGGGCCTATGGTCGGATACTAATTCGTGTACTACTTCTATGGAGCTTAGCCGTAAGTCTATGTTCTTCAGAAGAGCTACGTCTAAGACGTCTGGACGATGGGTTACGTTTGGCGGATAGTGAGTTGGACTCATGGGGGCGATAACGTCAAAATTGAGCCGGGTCGATAATGATTCTAGTAACCTACCACGCGGAGTTGTGACGTTGCTATTCCACGCGGCGCTTTTGGCGTTGAGGTCGCCCGCCACGATGACGGAGCTCCCTAGGACATAAGAGCCTCTAAATCGCTACCGATGTGTGTTCGAGGTCTGGTCGGAGAGAGATACGCTGATACTAGTGTAATCGATTGATGACCGGTCATCGCGAGTCTGCATGCTGACGCTTCAATATGGGTAAGTACCGGGGGATCCATAGGTACACAGTGGAGTGACCTTTTGTAATATATAAGAGTGCCACCGAGGCGGACGTGGTCCTATCGTTACGAACTATGTTGTAGTTGGCGACTTTAGGTCTCGTGAAGAGGGCTTCAAAAAGGACTCCTGGATGAGGAAAACGTCTAGCTGGTGGTCACGCAAAAAAGTGGCAACCTCTGTCAGCTGAGATGCTAAGCCGTTGGCATTAAAATAACCTATTCTAAGGGATCGGGACGGACTCTACACGTGTTGGTGTTGTATAGACATATTAGGGTTTTGTGCGTAAAAATTCCTAAGGCGCGCGAAAAGCTCTTGAGAGGCGAATACTGCTTCAAGGGCCAACGCTGTGTTCGTTCTGCCGCCTCGATCATGGTACTTAGCTTCTTGATCTCGTCAGAGTTGACGAGGGTCGCGAAGCCCAGACCATGCTCAAGTCGGAGGAGCGAGGAACGGGAGAGTAAACGCGGGCGCGCGCGGGTGCGGTGCGGTGTAGGGGTGATCGCGGTGCGGAGCGGGCGCGCGGTGGCTGTACCCGGCGCGGCGGGACTCGCTGCGGGCTAACGTCGGAGCTGGGTCTGAACGATTTGTGACCACGATGCGTCAGCTTTGACACTGAGCCGGGCCAATGGAGGAATTGGGCCCTCGAGGGCGAGGGCGATTCGCGGCGCGGCGGTTGGCTGTAATTCGCGGCGGGCGAGACACCTTTCGGACGGAGTGCTTCGGAGCTTTGGGCATCCGCGGTAGTTTGCTGGGTGGCCGGATTCACCACAAAGCACGCAGCTCGGGGCTCCGTACATTTTGTGATGTCCTTTGGACGGTCGCAGTTTGTTGTGCCGTGGTCTCCTAGGCACTTGACGCACCTAGGTTTCGCGAAGCAGTTTCGCGCGGAGTGGCCATAGAGCTGGCACCTATGACAGCTGGGCATGCCGCCCTTGTAGGGGGCTCGACGGAGATGCCGCCGAGGAGCACACATGCGTGAGCTGGAAAATCGCTTTGCTCGCCGGCGAGCGTCTGCAAGTATGGCTAATACCATTTCATATGGCTGCTTTGTTGTGGCACGGCACATACGTATACCGCTACCACTGGGAAACCTTGGACTTAAGGTCCTGGTAAATGTCCGTAGTCTGGAGTTCCTTAGGACACGCTTTATGACGCACGGAGTTGCCGTTCTTCGGGCAAGGCATATGTATGGAAGGAAACGTCCATACCTTTCAGAAGGGAGGTGAGTTTACGATGGTCGTTCGACGTCGGGACCTGGACTTTTATGCCGTCCTTGGTGGCTTTCGCCGGTGTAGTTCACATGGTGAACTAGGCACCTCTTTGAGACTGCTACCCACTTGCCTTATCCTGAATGAATAAGGCGGCGGAATGGGGCTTTGCGCGCGGGCGCAACTTGGTCTGTACTCGCGGGGTGCGGTGCGGCGTCGTGATGGGAGCGCGGGTTGTGACGCGGCGCGCGTACGGTCGGAACGGAAAGCGAGCCTGTTGGCTTCTTAGCGGGCGCGGCGTTGATCTTGGCCCTACGTTTTCGCTTACCGGTGACTACCGTGAAGGGTTCCTCCGAAGATTGCTCTTCAGAGGAATTCTCCTCGGTGTCGGTCTGCTCGGACGCGTCGTCGGATTGCTCAGTCGAGCCGGATTCAGTTTCCATTTCCTCCTCGCAGCTGAGGCTTCCGTGAGTTAGGATCGGGTTAACGCGAGACGGCCGGTGGACTCTCTGCGAGGTGACTTTGCCTTTACAGCGAACGCGAGCGGCTTGGCGAACGCGATGGTGTGCGCGACAACGGGCGCGCCGGTGGTTTACAACAATGTGCAGATCTCCGGGAAGGTCTGCACAAGACGCCTAATGTTTTCAGGTTACTGAAAAATACCTGCATTGGCCTATTACGTGATCGTCAGCTCCATGGCTGCCGATCACGTATACCTAACGCTACCGGTATACTATGTTGTTTCGTTCGCGTCGCGTTCCGTACAGAAGAAACAACAAGAAACTGTACGGCGATCGCGCCTACGGATAATTCACTGACGATTTCTATTGCCCGTTGGATGACCGGGAGTGATTTTAACCCCTCGCCGGATAGGCAAGGGTATGCGTACCTAGGTGTGCCCTAAGCTTGTAATCCCTCTCGCCGATCTTAATGTGCGAGAGGTTCCTAACTGCCCAGGTGCAGAGGTAGCCTAGCCAAAACTAGACGCCCAAACAACACAAGGAATAGGAAGGAAGGTTGGGAAGGGTCACGCCCAGCAGTGAGCCGAACGCAAGACAAGTTGTCGGAAGAGGGAACGCCTCAACCTTCAAATGGCCCACTTCGACTGCCCCCTGTCTTACGTAGGGTATACTGGCGCGGGAGTGACGGCAGTCTTAAAAAAGACTATACCGCAAGCCAGACTCCACTAGCTTGCTACCAACGAAGCAACCGTTTAACACCGCTAGGTGGTTGCTACGTGTGCGGTACTTGCCCGATTTCGTTGTAAGGATACGCGATAATCACACGTGCAAGCGCGTGTGACGTCAGCCGGTCGCTCTGTGCGTACGGCTAGGCCGTCCGCACGACAGCAGCGTCACGGCAGAGAGAGCTCTGAGAGCTCGTCGGAGCGTAGATGCACGGCACGGAGCGCAGACTGGAGGCGTCCGCACAGTCGAGCGCGCAGCGGAGTGTGCGTGGTGAACATTATTATTGTTCTTTATGATACAATTATGGTTTAAAATGGAATGTATGCTATGTTGGTGTGATTGTTTTATTGGTCAGAAAAAGTTTGTAGAAAACAAAATATTGACAAAAATATAACCAGGGAAAAACCGGAACTATAAGAATAACATACTTAAAATTTATTGAAAGTGTCAGTAAACGAGAACGTTGTTTACCGAGACCTTATACCTTGGCACTAGTACTAGAAGCCCAAACACACATCTTATTCCCTATTACCTCTCCTTTTGACAAATGGTCTGCATCAAATCTATTGCTCTATCGGTTACGAGTGTCCATGTGTTAGATCACTAATAATCAGTAAACTGCGTCTTTTTTATAGACGACCTGTGAGTAAAATCGGTCGGGGTTTCTATGTATAATAATATGTATGTTTTACTTTAAAAAATCGAAATTAGTATTAGTATATAAGTTATCCGTTGATAGTACTCATATTATAGGCTAAATGCTTAGGCGGACTAGATGCACTATGTGAATGTCAGAAGATATATTTTTTGGAGAAAATAAGATAACCTACTATAACCAGAGTTTTGTTGCTATTCGCAAATGCACTATGGTTGGTAAGTTTGAGACCAAAATAGAAGCCTTAGTCTCCTCGCAGCCCAGTGCGATTGCCGACATCTCGCGCAGCCTTTGAATTTCTTCCTATTCGTGCGCGAGTTTGCTCACATGTTCCTTCGCCGTAAGAGCATCGGATATCGGATGAACGTCCAAATAATTTCGAAAATACATTAGTGTAAATGCGAGATATGAATCTGCAACTTTCAATCGGAAGGCAACTGTTTACACCAATGAGCCATCGACGCTCGATGAGATGAAAGTATTAAGTAGAAAGTAAACTATTATGGCAGAAGAAAAAGGTGGATTGAAGTACCCAAGTAGATAACCTTATACGCTGTATCTTTCAGTATAAGGTATGGATCTATCCCAAATCACGTTATATGGTAGGGTTACCGAAGTATGATAAGGGATGAGGTAGATTTCCAATTTGTGACTCACATTTAAAAATCTATTATTATCAAACATATGCAAAAATATGATGTACATTAGGAAGGGGAAGTTCTACAAAAGTGACAAGCTGTGGCATGGACAGAAGGCGCAAAATATCGTGTTATGTAATTTATTTATAACCCCTTAAAGTGGAATAAATCACAATCTCTGTCCTAGTAGCGATAAGATCCAAAGCAACGAGGCTTGTCCAACGAATTCAGAAAAGTTAAGAACCGCGAAGATATTTAACTTATACATAATCCATATAACATCAAATTACTATTAGAAATTCACCCAATAACCGTTCTGGCAACAGCAACATATATCTGCTACGATAGCAAAGGAAGTAGAAGCAGATACAATAAGGAGGTTAGTCTAGCGTCTATCAGATGCCTCCTCCATAGCCGATGCTACCGCCGCTGATGTTCGTACAATCATATTATTAAATTTAACTAGCTTCCGGGTTGCTGCGACTGAGTAGTCTTGATACTAAAAATATCCATAAAACAGAAAAATAATGTATGCAGATGCAACATAACATATATTGTAAACATACATGTTAAACTTATTATATATTCATAGAAACAACATATTCATGCACACAAATATGTGGAATCGAACCCGCAACCATTGGTATAATAGCCGACGTCAAAACCATTAACCACATGGGCCGTCAAATGTATAATCTAGAGATTTTATTTTTAAGTGCTTTTCCTGGATTATTACCTACATGATTATGTTAAATTTAAAATATTACAAAAAACACTTATAGTTAACTTAATGACTTAGTTCAACTGTCAAAATAATGAAGCAAATCAAATAGAAGAATTCTAATTGGGATGCTCCTCGTATTTCGAAGCATTTTAGTATTAGATATTTCACCTATCTATGATGCATCCTGCAGAATAAAGTCACGAGGTCTGGTGGGTAATGCAAGTTATGATCAAAGTCCTAACAAACTTTAGCAAAGCCTAGCTCAGAACTGCACTTTGGTGATTTGCTTTCATGAGTAATCATTAAATATTAATCAAATTTATAATTATGTTCTAAGAGCTACAAAACAGTAAAGCAAATGTTTAGATATTTATTTCTATTATTGTGTTTAAATTCTGACGATACGCGATTATCTAATTTACTGTACTTTGACACTATTAAAGATTTACAAGTACTACTATCACGTCTCAGAGAATACCTTCTTAAATTAAATTGAGCTTATTAAGGTCAAGAGTTGCTCCGTTAAAGTTTTTTCGGATTCAAATTTAAATCATATATCTTATATGCACGAGTTCTTAATAAATTGAAAATACAAGAGCGCGAGCTAACAAAGTATCAACACTATTTGAGTGAAGTAGAGCCCAGTGGCTGTTAATATAGTCTTACGAGTATATCTCCACGCCCGGAGGAATACGGGAAAACTATGGGACACACTACCATAGAATTTTGAAAAGTATAGAATTACCAAGACTCAAATAACACGTAATAATACACAGGCTTTTCTTAGATAAAATATTAAATACGAATATAAAAAGAAATCAAATTGGAATTTGGAAATAAGTTATGTGTGATTGAATCGCTTTTAGTGTAAATTTTAATTAATGTATTTTGTAATGCACTGATACTAATTAATTCTATACTGTTAATATTTTTATATCCTATTATTGTCGAGTACTTCAATATATAATATACAGTGGAAGGTGTACCAATGTAAAATAATTGTATTTACTTCAACAAAAATTTAACCTGTATGATCAATAAAATTAACTTATACAAAAAACACCTCCCTGACATGATCTACTTTTTTAGAAAGCTTCATAATGATGCAAATTGATATTATGTGCAGTCTATGCATAAGCTGTCTCATTTAGCCGGTATCTCTTGTATTTTCACCATCGTGGCGTGGGCCTTCCAATAAGTAGCCGGTTCGATCCCGAACGCCGTTATAAGGGCAATTGAGATTTTGCACTGGACTCCATTCTCGACCGGCTATATATTGAAGTCGCGCTGGTTACGTGCTTGAATTTATTTCAATATTCAACAGTTTAAGGCTGTGTTCAATGGGTCAATGCTTGTATGAATTATTACTACAGATTTACGATTTGCATTTAAGAATATGTAAATATGACAATATACAGCATTAAATTAATTGGTAATCAAGTACAAAGGTTTCTTCTTAATGTTTATCTTTATCCGAAATTATTTTTTTTAATAAAAAAAAATATTGTTTGAATATTTTTACTTCTTTTGTGTTGTAATTATTATTGTTATATTTTTCGCAATACTAAAGATATTATTCTTTAGACCTAGATCTAATGTAACTTCACCTGTTCTAGGCACTTTCAGCGGAATAGCAATCGATGTTTTGGTCACTAGCACTAATCGGATCAGTTAGTTACATATCAATGATACAAATTTGTTGGAGAAGCCATCTGCCTAGTTATTAAAATTAATTTAATTTATTTCTTTTAATTTAATAATTCATCATTACAGCATAATTGCTGTAATGATGAATGAGAGGAAATAATTATGATTTTACAAAGAACCCGAAGTTGTGTTCTCTATATAAAAAAATGAAGTAATAACAAATGAGACCTTAAAGTAGGCGGCTTTTGGGCATATATCAACTTATAGCACACCAGTCAAATACATTTTAGCCGAACTGGAATTATATAACAATTTGAAATATACGAAACCAAAGTTACCTACAAACAAAAGCACTTTGCAAGTGCATATCATTATTGTTATTGATAGCCTTCTTTAGACCATTAAAATCTCACCTATAAAAATAAATATTAATAAAACCACATATATCAGACAACAAGAGACCTTTGAACGTTACCGTTATTAATTAATCAGTATTAAACAAAGATCCTTCAGATACGGTTTCTAATCTACGCTACGCAAAGCTCATAAGCGCTTAATTTTAACGAATGCTCATTTCAATTTAAATCACTCGCCACCCGCGGTAACGAGACAAACATCGTTACTGCACCTTGCTTGGTATCACTGACGGTAAATGTTGAGGCAAGTTCACACGTGTGGCTGAATATTGATGTTGTTTTTGAAGTTTCGTTTCTACGGATATCGCGTGGAAGTCTTAGTCTTTATTATTGTACTCTCTGCCTTTCCCTTACATACACACAAACACACACGTCAGATCGTTCATTCGCTACATATTAAATAACATAATACATTTATAATATTTGTGAGGATAACAAACTTACCCGAGTAATCATTAACAGATAGAAAAAAAGAATAAGAATAGTAGATCTTATTAAAAATCACTCATATTATAAATATTGAAAATGTAGCTTATAATATTTATGCAGATGGAAATTAAACAATTTGACAAGCCTTATTATTTTTCAGATACCAATACGCACCCTAAGCGCACGTCAAATCAACTGTATCATTACCACAACATTGAGGTTCCTCACTAAACGATAGAGATAAATGATAGCGTGCACAAATTAAACACCCACGTTGATCGATCGGCCCTCTTCATTTTTGAACACAACACGTTTATTAATCATGCACTCGGTAATCTTGTGAAATTTATTACCTCTAAGCGAATCTGCCCGGAGATTTATCAACGAAATGTGTGGCCAATTGAGCTATATAGTGAAATTGCTAGATACGATAAAGAATCGCTATATAAAACTATTACTTCGTTCTGTAATCAAAGAAGTTTATGCAGGGAATCAAGTACCTACCTAATGCACTTACTTACTTTACTTGATAATTTATTTGAGCATTTTTGTATAATTTCATAAACATATAATGGCTATAGAATTTTTGCCATATAATTAATGCAGTTCCCTCGAAGTCTTTCTTTTAAAAGGGTTAAGACTGATATCTGTCACGCTACTTAAATGGATATTACGTTAAATGTATATTAGCGGATGTCAGATCCTCGTCGTTGCTCGGTAGGATGTGAAACATCCCTTACTTTATCATCATATCTCGTCAATCCAACACATTACTAAAGTTATTTATCTTATTCACTGAATTATTCAATTTGTTTTAATTATATTTTTAGAAAATAAATTAAAAAAGTACTTGTACTAAAAATTCATCTTAGCAATCGGAGCACAGGAACGCCCTTCTGTCCGATGGACTGACTACTTGCATAATGTCGCTGCTAGAGATAAGATTCGGAAGACGTAAAACTGGGGTATCTGGTAGGAATGAACATACGTCCAGAAACGGACTGTTAAGGACGACAAGAAAAAGTTTGGCATCTCTGTGGGTCAGTTCAAACATGTTCTGCAAGATTTTAATATAGAAAAAACTCTATGAGAGTATGTACATAAGTATTTGTAAGATCAGTGCAATAACCTCATCCAGTCTTTATATATCGATGCAGTCACAATAATAAGATGACCAACCGTCGACAATTAGCCTACGCATATTAATAAGCGCAAATTTAACGTCCGGCTTTCTAATGTAAACGAGAGCGTATGACAGCAGGAGAGATCGATCTTGTGTCTAGATACACATCGATGATAATCATCATAATCAGCTCATAAACATTCCCACCGAGGGCCCAAGCCTATCCGTAGAAGTGTGCCTTAGTATAACACGCGGCCCAGAACAGATTGCGACTTCCTGCACAACCTTTGAACCACTTCCCGTGCGCAGGTTTCCTCACGATGTTTCCTTACCTTAAAAGCGTCAGATAATGCACATATAATTCCGAAAATTCGAAAATTCATAAGTACAGGCGGAGTTGAACCTGGCGCTCTCCCGATCGGAAGGCCGTTCATACCATTGCCACCGATGCTCAATGATAAAAAAAATAATAATATTTATATTGAAATTATAAATATCCACTGACATTCACTCAGCGTCATCAAGCCCCAATTTACGAAAATAGTTTACAATGAGTTCTAAACAAACGTATAAACATATTTACCTTACCTTGGTAATACAACTTATATGTATTATATACTTATATGTATATAATACATATATATTATTATGTTTATATACTTATATGTATATAATACATATAAGCACCTAAACTAATACAACACTTTATGCACCCAATTCATATTAAATTAAACTGTCATGGACAGTCAATGATGATCTAGAAGCGGAAAAGAAAATCCATTTCTCTGTTAATTTACGACGTTGAACATACTGAATTTAAATCACAATGGATTGAACAGAACCTATTTCAGTGCCAAAGCTCAATTTAAGCTTTTGATTAGAATTATCACCCTAATTTATTTTAATAGTACCAAAGCTATATTGATAATGCTGTTTGATCTTGATATGCGTTGACATTTAAGTTTACATATGTTTATGGCAAATTGCATAATACGTCGGCATAAGAAGAAGGTTTACGTAAAGAGCATTTGATTTGAAATGCATTCACCTAACTTGGTCTCTTAAATATATATATATATATGATGATATATATATATATGATGATATGATGATATGATTATAGCAATGATACATTTTAAAAAGTTCCCTTCCACCACCATCATCACCATGTTGATTCATCTAGAACTTTTTCTTATCCGTACTAAATGAATACTAATGAATGGCACGTTACAAAGCGAGTGTTGAATCTGCATGTGGATGGATGCGTAAACAGAAGAAGACCAAAGAAAAAATGAATGCATTGCGTAAAGATGGATATGAGTGTGATGGGGGTTTGTGTGGATGACACAGCTGATAGAGATGAAAGGAAAAAAAGACATACTGCGCAAACCCAATTAATGGGATAAGGCAGGAGAATGATGATGAAGACTAAACTAATACTAATGTTTTTAATACCAACTTAAACTACAACTAATTAGGTAATGTCCTAAGTTTATCATATTCAAAATCTCAGCTAAGCAAATGAATCAACAGGAAATCAGTCAAGTCATTTGTAAGGCGAAGTCTTAATTAAATCAACTTGTACATTAATTCAAAGTTTTCAAAATAAATGGTTGATTTAGATTCTCGTATGCTTATCTTTTTATCAGTGCTAACCATCTTATCAGATAAAAATTCACGTTCAATCTTGTATAAATTAATAGTAAACTTACCTATCCAAACCACCAATTAAGCTACTCGTACATTTACATATTCTCTTTATCATTACCAATCATTTAAACAGGCTTTATCTTACTATTGATCTAGTAAGGAACGTAGAGTACGTTGCAACAGTACCTTGAAAAATTTTATAGATTATAACTCGAAGGTGCACTGCCTTAGTTTGTAACACGTTTTTTTAAAACTACTCTTGTATTAATTTATTTAAGTTATAANAACTGTATCATTACCAAACATTGAGGTTCCTCACTAAACGATAGAGATAAATGATAGCGTGCACAAATTAAACACCACACGTTGATCGATCGGCCTCTTCATTTTGAACACAACACGTTATTAATCATGCAGTCGGTAATCTTGTGAAATTTATTACCTCTAAGCGAATCTGCCCGGAGATTTATCAACGAAATGTGTGGGCCAATTGAGCTATGATAGTGAAATTGCTAGATACGATAAAGAATCGCTATAAAAACTATTACTTCGTTCTGTAATCAAAGAAGTGTTATGCAGGGAATCAAGTACCTACCTAATGCACTTACTTACTTTACTTGATAATTTATTTGAGCATTTTTGTATAATTTCATAACATATAATGGCTATAGAATATTTTTGCCATAGAATAAACGCAGTTCCCTCGAAGTCTTTCGTTTTTAAAAGGGTTAAGACTGATATCTGTCACGCTACTTAAATGGATATTACGTTAAATGTATATTAGCGGATGGTCAGATCCTCGTTCGTTGCTCGGTAGGATGTGAAACATCCCTTATCTTTATTCTCTGTCAATCCAACACATTACTAAAGTTATTTATCTTTATTCACTGAATTATTCAATTTGTTTTAATTATATTTTTAGAAAAAATTAAAAAAGTACTTGTACTAAAAATTCATCTTAGCAATCGGAGCACAGGAACGCCCTTCTGTCCGATGGACTGACTACTTGCATAATGTCGCTGCTAGAGATAAGATTCGGAAGACGTAAAACTGGGGTATCTGGTAGGGAATGAACATACGTCCAGAAACGGACTGTGTAAGGACGACAAGAAAAAAGTTTGGCATCTCTGTTGTGGGTCAGTTCAAACATGTTCTGCAAGATTTTAATATAGAAAAAACTCTATGAGATGGTATGTACATAAGTATTTGTAAGAATCAGTGCAATAACCTCATCCAGTCTTTATATATCGATGCAGTCACAATAATAGAGATGACCAACCGTCGACAATTAGCCTACGCATATTAATAAGCGCAAATTTAACGTCCGGCTTTCTAATGTAAACGAGAGCGTATGACAGCAGGAGATGGATCGATCTTGTGTCTAGATACACATCGATGATAATCATCATAATCAGCTCATAAACATTCCCACCGAGGGGCCCAAGCCTATCCGTAGAAGGTGTGCCTTAGTATTACACGCGGGCCCAGAACAGATTGGCCGACTTCCTGCACAACCTTTGAACCACTTCGCGTGCGCAGGTTTCCTCACGATGTTTTCCTTTACCTTAAAAGCGTCAGATAATGCACATATAATTCCGAAAATTCGAAAATTCATAAGTACATGGCGGGAGTTGAACCTGGCGCTCTCCCGATCGGAAGGCCGTTCATACCATTGAGCCACCGATGCTCCAATGATAAAAATAATAATAATTTATTATATTGAAATTATAAATATCCACTGACATTCACTCAGCGTCACCAAGCCCCAATTTACGAAAATAGTTTGTACAATGAGTTCTAAACAAACGTATAAACATATTACCTTACCTTGGTAAAATACTTCTATGTATTATATACTTATATGTATATAAAGAAAGAAGAAAGAAATATTATTTATTTGACCACAAAATTAACATTACAAGACTTAACAGTACAAAACAATTCAACGATAAAAAAAAACAAAAACAAAAAGAAAAACAGAAACAAAAAACAAAACAAAGAACAAAACAAAATATAATACATATAAGCACCTAAACCAATACAACACTTTATGCACCCAATTCATATTAAATTAAACTGTCATGGACAGTCAATGATGATCTAGAAGCGGAAAAGAAAATCCATTTCTCTGTTAATTTACGACGTTGAACATACTGAATTTAAATCACAATGGATTGAACAGAACCTATTTCAGTGCCCAAAGCTCAATTTAAGCTTTTGATTAGAATTTATCACCCTAATTTATTTTAATAGTACCAAAGCTATATTGATAATGCTGTTTGATCTTGATATGCGTTGACATTTAAGTTTACATATGTTTATGGCAAATTTTGCATAATACGTCGGCATAAGAAGAAGGTTTACGTAAAGAGCATTTGATTTGAAATGCATTCACCTAACTTGGTCTCTTAAATATATATATATATGATTATAGCAATGATACATTTTAAAAAGTTCCCTTCCACCACCATCATCACCATGTTGATTCATCTAGAACTTTTTTCTTATCCGTACTAAATGAATACTAATGAATGGCACGTTACAAAGCGAGTGTTGAATCTGCATGTGGATGGATGCGTAAACAGAAGAAGACCAAAGAAAAAATGAATGCATTGCGTAAAGATGGATATGAGTGTGATGGGGGTTTGTGTGGATGACACAGCTGATAGAGATGAAAGGAAAAAAAGACATACTGCGCAAACCCCAATTAATGGGATAAGGGCAGGAGAATGATGATGATGATGAAGACTAAACTAATACTAATTGTTTTTAATACCAACTTAAACTACAACTAATTAGGTAATGTCCTAAGTTTATCATATTCAAAATCTCAGCTAAGCAAATGAATCAACAGGGAAATCAGTCAAGTCATTTGTAAGGTCGAAGTCTTAATTAATATCAACTTGTACATTAATTTTCAAAATAAATGGTTGATTTAGATTCTCGTATGCTTATCTTTTTATCAGTGCTAACCATCTAATCAGATAAAAATTCACGTTCATATCTTGTATAAATTAATAGTAAACTTACCTATCCAAACCACCAATTAAGCTACTCGTACATTTTACATATTCTCTTTATCATTACCAATCATTTAAACAGGCTTTATCTTACTATTGATCTAGTAAGGAACGTAGAGTACGTTGCAACAGTACCTTGAAAAAGTTTAATAGATTATAACTCGAAGGTGGCACTGCCTTAGTTTTGTAACACATTTTTTTTTAAAACTACTCTTGGGTATTAATTTATTTAAGTTATAAATTTTTATTCTGATCTAAAATACAATTCTTTCCCCATTGTAATATTAGTGTAGATAATGAAATTAACCTACAAACTCAGTTCATTTTCTTTCCCCGCCGTAATAACTGTCTGTCTATCCAACTATTTATGTTGATTTTGTTAGTTTTCGCCTATGAATAACTGTCTTTAAATTTGGCATAAATATACACAGTACGCTATACTTTATTGACAGGTAACGTCCACTAAGTGAAGTTCCCTGTGCTTAATAATGAGACACAGACTGTCATATTATAATTAATTATCTCCGATTCGATTGATTATTTGTTAATTATATTTTCGACAGATGCTTTGGATTGTAAATATGCACGCGTTAGTTTAATTTAATTTTAAAACGCATAATTAATAAGGAACGCCAACGCTAAGTTTAATTCAAGAGTTATGCACAATTATACCTGTAATCGCATGCATAACCACTTATTTATATTACAAACTAATTAGGCAATTACAACTATCAATTAAACAGATAAATTTATTAAAATTTATTTATTACAATTATTTATTTTCGAAAAATGTCTCTGCATTTGATAAAAAAAGAAAAATATTACGAAAATGGAACTGTTAAAAAGAAAATAAATGGTTAGACCGACTATAGTATACCCGCGTTACGGGCAAAGGGTGAGACAGGTTGTGACAGTAGATATTATTAGATACTGTGACTTAATATCTTTACATGACAAATTAGCAACTGTATTTTCCTAAATCGCTGGACTATTGAGAGATCATATTCCCAAACTACAAGGGTAGTCTGCTTGGTTGCAAATCTTAAAAAGAAAACAAATTTTAAAAGTAATTCGAATGAAGTATAAGATTCTATAAAAGTCAATTACTGCGATTTAATGACGTAAAGAAATTATATAGGTACATTACTTGTAATTTACGATTAAAATTTGGGTTGAATTGTAAATATAGCCCTGTGTAACACCCATATACGACGAGCCTGCACGTTCTGCAGCCTTATTTTGTCAGCAAATCTCGGCTCACCAGTTCGCAAATTATGAGGTGAAAGGTCCAATTGTCGGCCTCGATCTTTGTGTCGTCACCCTACGTAAATGAACGATTTTTTTTTTAAAGGAAGCTAGATTTTTGTGTATAATGAAAAGTTCTGAATGAAGTCAGTGATTATTTTATTGGAAGTAAAAAAACAACATTTAAAATTTCAATCAATTCATCAATTTTGTTAAAATTATGCTTGCGTTTATTCATCACATATATAAGTTGGCAGCTATAAGGTACGTGCTTACATATGCTTACATATGTCTTTTCTCTTCAACCTATCGCAGTTCACTGCTGGACATAGGTCTCCCTCATTTTGCGCCAGATATCCCGGTCCTCTGCTTTACTCATCCAGCCTCCACCAGCGACCTTTCGCGAGTCGTCGGTCCATCAGGCCGGAGGGCGTCCTACGCTACGCTTGCCAAGACGCGGTCTCCACTCCAAAACTCGTCTGCTTTAACGGCCATCGGTTCTGGGACATACGTGACCAGCTTACATATGTATTTAAACTTAACTTGTCTTCAATACCAAGAATCAAAAATTATATAATACAATAATCCTGCATCAATGCATTGCTTTAAAGTGTACAAGTCCATCATTCATATGTACATCTCGAAAGTGACAATGGGTATAAATGGCAAAAAAAAATACTTATATAAACAATTCGTACAGCTACCTCTTTCCCCGGGGGCGGAAGAGGTAGCCTGAGTCTGATGTAGCCGCAGGACAAAACAATCAGCAGTGAACAGGTGACAGCGATTTTTCATTCAATCTAACCTTTCATTCTCATCACCACCATCACCAGACTGTGCAGTTATTCTGCAAGGGTAAAGCCTTCCCGCAGTTCATTTCCATGGGGAGATCTTTTGTAGGTACGGCTATGTGCGTCAGAAATCAGAATCTATAACGGAATTTCAAACGAATTTAAGGGTGGACTTTTTAAAAAAACTTTTGTGTCAATGGCTACATTGTCATTGATTTTATAGTATTAAAGTACTTCTTGACCGAAGAAGCTCATTCAAATGTAGTAGAACTGTATTTCATTCAATATTTATTGTATTTTACTAAAACAATTTTTTAGATTTAGCTAATAAAAAAAAACTATAAAGTTAACAAATGGTGAGCTCAACATTTTTTCATGCTATTTTAATGGCTTAACACTATGTTTGGAGCAAAAAATATTATTTTCTCTAACCTGCTTTCGAGATCATTCAAAATTCTCAATATCAGTGACAAGTCAAGTTCAACAGAACACCACCATAGGCTGTTTAAATAAGGTAGGAAGGTAAAGTAAGTATGAGTGGAAAAACAAAAGGAACTGCATCTTGAGTGTAAACTTGTAAAAAAGGCGTCATGGAGCCCATTAAAATCAAACAAAAAGTGACCAGGGATACGAAATTGATGATATCATATGACTGGGGAAAACTATATGAAGTATCAAAACATTATTAAAAACAAACGCGTCGTCGAGCACATCAAAACAAAACTAATATCAAATAATGACGTAGGAGGCAGGGACAGGCGATGGTGTCGGATTTAGTTGCCGTGGAATCAATTAATTCTCATTTTTACTACACTTCTATAGCTGGAAAAATTAAAGGAAACCTATTACAAACCTATTAAAACAAACGTGTCATCGGGCGTATCGAAACAAAACTATACCAAATAAGTGACGTAATAGTCAAAGACGGGCGGTGCAGCGCGACGGCGCGTGCTCGCCGCTCTAATTTCGCAAACGGTCGGTACTCGGTCTCGTCGCCCGCACTATATCACGCCGGATATTTAGTGCGGCCACCGCCCCGCCAGTGACAGCCTTATCTGTTATCAGTATATGGATAGATACCTTATTGGATTGCGCGCCCGTATCTATAGAGCGGGTCGTGGCCTTGGTTCGGGAATGTGTTTTAATTCCTATTTTTTGGGATGGCTTTTGAAACTACTTTGTAAACTTTTGTTTTAAATAATTGTATAATTGCTTTGTTGATCATTTATGAAAAATATATTATAGATAGATAGATAACTATTTATTGCACACAACTACTTGTTGTGTGCAATAAACACTAAACAAGAAACACTAAGGAAATTGATACAATTGGCGGCCTTATCACTAAGTAACAATCCTTTCCAAACAACTAACTTAAAATGAAAAAGGACAGCTGTTAGAAGGGCAATGTATACAAACAAGAAAAAGAGAGATAAAAAAAATAAGTTTTTAAACATACATCCATACATTATGTAGATTATAAGCAATAAGATATTGTGTTCTCTAAGAACTATAATTGAATTGAAGAGAACGCGTCAAAATAAAAGATTTTTTTTATTATGTTCTTTTTGTTTGGATTTTAAAATTAAACATGACGTTAAATTTGACATAATGCACTCACGTCTAAAATCATAAATGTAACAAGCTTTGTCTACATAGCCAAAATTAATTTAGCCATAGACACTATAAGTAATGAGTGGTCGACTTCCGTTGAAAATAGCCGTTAATGTGCTCATTATGTACAAATACAAAAACTAATTACGTCTGACATTCATGATTTGTTTACATGACAATAATAAATAGATTTAAGAATGGAATCGGTTAAAATGTGGAGCGTTTGAAGTATATTCAGTACAAAATGTTTAATAGTTAGGAAAATATTCAAATGTATAATATTAACAAAATTACAACGTAGTTTTGATTTAACAACTATAATATAATACACGTCTGTAAATGTCATAAAAATAAAATCTTTTATGTTTTATGTATATGAGGCTAAAGGTTCAAGCTTAAAATATAAAGCTTTGAAAAAGTCTTTAAAAAATCTGCCTTTCATTTTCTATATTACATGAGTACGATATAATACCTTAAGTGTGGGGCTTTTAACATTCCAAAATGGTCCTAAGATCTGCCTTCATGCGGTGCTTATCATGAAATGAAGACTACGGCTAGTCGGATAAAATCTATATTCATACAGATTATATTTGTGACTGTACCAGCGTTCAGTCAAAAAACACTCAATAATACTCGTATCCTGGTCGTTCAACTAGTAGTAAAGAATGGGCTATAAGTGTGGCACTATTACGACAGTGAAAGGGAGGGTAGCCATCTATTTTACTAGACGAATACGTATACAGGTTATCAGCGTTGGTGTGCGTAACCTGCGGGCTTGGTAGGCAGACCACACAGGTCATAGATGAAACTAGATTTTGCTACAGTTAACTAGTTTAATGGTAACAAAGTATACGAAGTGTGGTGAAATAAACCATAATTTTTCAAATTTAATTCAAGGTAGTTAAATTTGAAAGACACGCTTTTTGTTTATGTTATTGGCTCAAGCGAACAAAAGTTTTTATGGACATTTTGCAGATGGCTCTCATCCTAAAGAAAGTTTATGCAATAACCTCAAGATTGTGCCAAAAGAGAACTCGAATCTCGAATCTGCGTATAAATCTAAAACTATTTATACGCAGTTACTTCAAATAAATCCGTCCATCCATTGCTTTGTATTGATTGTAACATTGTATTGAGTTACCGTCACTACCTGTCATGTGGATCTGGTACAGCCCTGACCCAAGGTTGTCCCTAATTATACCTTTCGAATGAGACGTCATTTCCTCGCGCTTACGAAACGTTTAATGTAAAAAGAGGCTTTTTCGCGTACCGAAGGTGTGAATTTAAATAATTGCAATGATTATCCGCCAGCCGACATGCGAACTTAATGAATGGGTGGACGTCGGTGAAGAAGACAGCGCCTGAAATGGATGGAGACAGGGCTGGATTAAGGAATAACAAATAGGAAAATCGCTTACCCTATGGTAAGTGATACGCCTGCCCATGGACAGATGCAGTGATGATGTAGGTTATTAACAGTAGTTACTCCTTATTTTGCATCAACACTTCCCTACGTCCGTTAATAATACTTTTTTATGTTAAAATATACAGGACGGTCAAGACGCTCACCTGTTGGTAAGTTTCAAATCACGTCACGTACCAACGTGTTATCTTACGGTAAAGGCAAAACATCGCGAGGAAATCTGCGAACGTCTACACAGAAATGCAGAGGTTGTGCGTGAAGTCGACCAATCCGTACTGGGCCCGCGTGGATGACTAAAGCTATACACCCTATACGAATAGGCTCGTGCCCTTCGATGGGGACGTATAAATAGCTGATGATGATGAATGCACTGTATTTAGAAATTTATTTTATAATACTTCTGATATTTATATTGACATAAATGAAAGTATTTTATTTGAGGTTAGTCTTAGTCCGCCTCTGACCAAAACTTATGTCGTGAGCGCCAAAAAAAATATAAAGGCTGAAATGAAAAGAAGCGACTTCAAAATACATTAAAATTAAACGAGGGCTTTCTCTCAGTTTGTGTTACGTTTGATTTACAGTCAAAATTTCGGCGTTCACATCAAAAGGGAATCGGCCTCGGTTAAAATACAAGTGTTAATATGTCACTCATTGTGACCGACGCCAGGGCCTTCTACCAGGCCGGCTAACAGTTTTATCTTAACATCAAACTTTTTTATTTATTTCCTGGATTGCTTTTGGACAAAATCGAGCGGAAACCTTGATTCGAGTTCATCGCAACTATTCAGCCATTTCTTGAATTATGGGTACTTGTTATTGGTTAACCTAAAATACAGTGACCTACTTCATTTGGATTGTTAGGTTAAGTCTTTTGGATAAACTATCATTAAATGGATGAATAAAACATCTCTTTGTTAACTGAGACACAAATAGGAACAATCGGTCAATATTACTAAACATCCAGAACATAGCACAAGAGAAAAGTACAATATAAACAGACATAAATAAATAAGTATCCACTGACATTCACACAGCGCCATCTAGCCCCAAGCGTGAAGCCTGTATTATGGGTACTAAACAACGCAACGGAAATATACGTACATTTTTTTTTCTGTAAACACATACATATATACACAGAAAGCACCCAGACCATTACAAACAGCCAGGTTCATGCACACAAATGTTTGTAGTACTGCTGGGGATTGAACCCGGTACCCTTGGTGAAGCAGCCGACGTCTCGAGCATTTAACCACATGGGACACATACATAAAACGGAAAAACATACAATAGAACATGTCATAAAAAATAATAATCTTTTAGACAGCAGTTGCCAATTACTTTGTTGGGAGCTGATTTAATAAAATTTTCTTGTTGCAGTTAGTTGTTAAGTTTAGTGATTTATAGAAAAAAATCAGAATGACCCATGATGTTGAAATAAGAATATTGTAATTATACGTTATTAATGAAAATATACATTCGATCAATGATGTTATAAGTATAGGCCACAACCATCTATCATGTTAGCTGCAAAACTGGTCGAATATACAATAATAATTAATCCCAAAATACACATGAGGCTGTCGCACATCTTCCACAGGTACAATTCGGTTCTTAAAAACCGTATTTGTGCCATTGTAAAATTTTATTACCCAAAATTTGCGACAATCACAATCGAAACCTTATCGATTGCGAGAACGCGAATTACGATTCGTGGTTTAAACCTTTGCAATTCACATTTTCCATATCATTTTCTTTGGTTTATTGCTGTTAATAAGACATTTCAATCGAGACGAATTGGAGCCGAATTCTACAAGTAATAAGTGTGAGCAGCAAATATTCGTTTTGATTCGCATAATTTGCGCTCGGAATTACTTGAATTGTGATCGTTATTGTTTTGTGTTCAATAATGAAAACATTTCCAATAATAAATATAATGAATAAATATCTACAGACATTCACATAGCGCCATCTAGCCCCAAATTCTGCCGACAAACTGCATGTGCAGTTTGACAGATTATATCAAATGTAACTAGTGTTTAAATTCAAAGGTTGTGTGTGAAGTCGGCTAATCCGGACTAGGCCCGCATGTACAACTAAGAACTATGTACACCCTATACGGGTGGGCTCGTGCTCCTCGGTAGGGACGTTATAATGAGTTAGATGTTGGTGATAATATTAAACATTTCGTAAGTAGGTACTTAAATGTAAAAATAAAAAGTTACAAAGTATTTTGTATTACTTTTAATACTATCTATCTATCAAATATTCATTGTGATGATTTATAGTCATTTTTACCCCCAATTTCGAAAGCATACAAAAGAAAACTTTACGTATCTAATTATAAAGTCCAAAGGGCCCCAGAACTCATTTTTGACCACACATCAGTCACGGTAGTTACAGATCTGTCGGGGGCTGTCTACACACCGCCGGATTCCAAGTGATAAATGCCTCAGCTTAACCCACTTGACAACTCATTTTCTTGTTACAGATTTCATTACCAAACGCTCAAATAACATAGTAGCAGAAATCACCTTCGCAATAGCCGCTGTAATAGTAGCCTTATTCATACAACCATCATTATTTTCTGTCTTGCAACAAGGCAAAAACAATCAATAAAAATAAATCATTTAAATAACCATAAACACGTATTACAATGCGCCGACATTACATCTCCTAATGATTTCGCTAACGAATCATTGAAAGTGGTCGGATCGCGTGCGCGTGCGCTTGTCCGGAGATCTAATCGTGCGTTAGTGTGTGTGAATCTTTGTGCCTGTGTGCGGAGTATGCGGCCGTGTTGTCAGGTTACAATGAGTCTACAGTTTTGCAAATTTATTCATCAAATTGTTACAGATGGAATTATTATTAAACAATTTATTTACTTTAGCCGTTTTAAATTTTTTTAGCGACAGCCGGTAGGTACATTTAACTCGTTGTTTTAATATTACAATTTATAAAAATGAGTGTGTTCTGTAATATCGTACCTTTTGAACGTATTATGTATAAAGATATGGTGGTATTGTGTTTGTTTGTGGGCGAAAATATCCTAAGGTAAAAAATATATATTCTTACACCGTAAGTGTAGTATTTCGCTTTAAATCCTGGCAACTCAGCAATGCGGCCGTAATAATATGAAAGTGTTGTACGGACCCCGCCCTAGCCTCGGGCGCTCGCTGTTCCATTTACATCTGCTCGGGTACTTTATTGAGCCTTCTGTAGAGAAGTGTGCTGGCGTCGATACCATTCCTCAAGGGCTAGCTTAATTATAGTGCACTAGAAAGGAACTGCCCTTAGTAACTGTCATCCTACCTACTTTAGTAGTAAACTTAATAGTGATTTTTTAGTACAATTAAGTTTATTTATGTAACATGATGTCAAACAAGCGATGTCTGTATTTTGGACATCAGCTATTATAAATATGGAAGGCTTTCTGCCTACCAATTCTACATTCCTCACTTATCTATTCAATTTGAACAAAATTCTTGTTATTAAAAATTAAGAGATTATAAAGCTTAGTAAGTTTTATAATATATCTCTGTGTGTGTGTGTGTGTGTAATTTTTTGTTATATTAATAAAGAAAAAAAAGAGATATAAGATAAGCTGATTTATTTTGTTCGAGATTATTCAGTTTCTGGATGTTTTGTTGCCTAGGGGACTAGATAATTAGCATCAATATATAGTAGTGTCACGTTAGGAATGCACGTCCTAAAAGACGAAAAGCTCATTTAAGTGTGTTCCACCTAAATAAGTTTCTTATACTGTCTTAAGCTTTCGCGTATAGTAAACAAAATAATAAATGTTTATTGAAACGAAAAAAAAAAACTTATTACAAACATTAACTCAATACTAATATCACAGATTAAAATGCGTACACAATATTTTTAGCATTAGTATTCTCCCGACGTTTCGGTGACTTTGCAGAGTTTGCAGTTACCGTCGTATTTTTTTAAAACGCCCTTAGTCGTATCACCTCAATCCCAAAGCACTCCCCTGACTCCAGCAGCAGTATTCTTGACGACGATATATCGAGTGACATCCAGTTCCGTGATCATTTGGAAGAAAAGGATAATCGGGGCTGTATTGACAAGTCAAGTCATTGCTTGCAACTTTATAAGGCGCAAGTTACGCCTCACATAGAATATTGCTCCCATCTTTAGGCGAGGACGTCGCAATACCAACTTCTTCCTCTGGACTGCATCCAAAGCTGGACCTTTAGAGTTTTCGTAGAGATGTGGCATTTCTTTATATTCCATGGCGCTTGTATCCCGGGAAGTGTTCTGATGAGTTCGGGCTGATTTCCACCACCGTAAATATCTGAGGAACTCTAAATTTCATCCATACCACCGGGACGATTGAAAATCTTCCACAGCTCGACTCTGTTCTCATTTTCTGCCACGACCGACAAAACCGTGGAATGAACTTTCACTGGATTCATTTCCGGACCTGCCGTCCTTTAAAAAAAGAGCGTACACTCTTTTAAAGAGCCGGCATGCACTTCTGGGACCTCTAGTCTTGCAAATGTTCATGGATGTCGGCGTCACTTACCATCAGGTGAACCGTATGCTCATTTGCCTCTTGTTCAATAAAAAAAGATTTAGTCTTCCCATGACCATTTTGACTTTGATTTTGAGGCGAGTTCCACTCCAAAACAGATCTGCTTTAATGTCCAAATGTTCTGCAACGTGACTAACCCACTATTACTATGGGAACATAACATTATGGGCACGTGGATGATTCCGGATATCAAGTTATCATCGGTGGCTACCTCGGCGTATGACTGCCTTTATTTTTTGAGTTACGCTCGTCGTGATCTTGGGATAATTTACGCCGATGTATTGTTCGAATTTATAAGGCTATTATCAATAAGCGCCTATCTCACTAGTATGAAAGTAAATGAATTTATTATAATATTTGGTTATGTCACTCTGAAATGATAGCATATCTGAAAGGTATTATTAATAAATATGTTGATGAACGGATTTACGAAAGGAAATATGCTTTTTGAAAGTGGTTATTTATTTTGTATTTACGTGAACTATTATGTATATAATTTTTAAGGTAATATTGGTATCGTGATGAATGTGGCCACAGCTATTTTATAATTCTTGCATTCATTAACTCGCAAATATGTTTTACTATGTCCCAAAGACGTAGTTGCTTCCTAGGAAAAATCAATGTGTGTGTCATAACAACCATGAGATTTCGGAAGGCTGTACCATCGATCGAAAGCAATTTGCATTTAAGCGGCTCCCTCCAACCCTTTCTTAGTTCTTCAGGCAACCTTAAGAATGGTTGTCCTAAATCGCATCGCTATTCAAAAGCAATCCAATATAATTGCTTTGACGAATGTGATAAGGATGATCGTACCTCTATTTTATGGTCAATGCTTCCCACTCCCACAAACACAAATACGCATACACTTATACGCTTAGCCACATGTATACACACACGTATTTCAAGGTCACTCAAGTATAATATTTATATTATTTTAATATATTTTTCTTTTTTGTCTATTATATTATGAGATATTTTCTTTGTATAAAAACCGCGGGTGGTTCAAATATGGAACTGGAGAGTTTTAAGTCTATCTACGGCGTCCTTCACTACTTATTGGAGAGAATTGGCGACATAATGTAATTATTTGATTCAAACATCTTTTTCATTATTGTTATTGAAATTGTTGTAAGCTTTTTTTAACCTTTTCCCTGATTTGTATTAATTATTAAAATAAAAACCTTGTGCAAAAGAGTCCAAGTGAGACACTATCTTACCGGGATAATATTGCGGTATCAAGCTAGCCGCAACCGCCCTATAAATTATAATCGTTCCGTCGGAGCATACTTACCTATAGTATCTGTCGTAGTACAATTTTCCAGACAACTTCCGACAGACGAGGTAAGCTATGAACTATGAGCCGAAATTAAGACGTTATTTTTAAATGGGACACTAAGATGCGTATCTTTAGTGAATACATACACCATCTTGAATGTATAGTGATTTGATAACTTCAATTGTTTTTTGGAAAGCGTTTTATTTTAATTCTTGTTAGTAGATAACAACTGTTAGTAGTTTAAACAAGTGGGAAATTACAATTGAAATTTATAGGTATTTTTATTTTGTTTCTTCATGAACCTAAATTAAATAAATAATATGTAATGCTGATGGCTTTGCTCGAATGATACCTTAGTGCAACGCATTGGGGTTTGAAGTAATAGTTTAAACGATTGTTATAACATCCTGCATCTTAACATCCGCTCAAGCGGCCATCGTTACGTACGTATACGTAAAAATTATGTTCCTATAATCCAACATAATATATAACAATCAAAATGGTTGACCAAACCAAATTTCTGTTAGTAGATGTGATTAAGTAAATCCGATGAATAAGCTACCTTTCGCCTTTTCAGTTTACGTTTACTCATAAGGCAATCACAATTTGACTGTGCCGCCCGCACGTGCGTCTTAGGCTTTATATCCCATATATAAGACTGTTGCAAAATAACATGGTATTGATATACTGTACTATACATTGCGTATTTGTCACTATTTTTAGTAAATGACTCACTAGTCGGTTCATCGAATATTCAACCCAGATGGGATTTTGCTGACTGGATAATAATAAAGAGTTAATTAAGTGTTGTTTAAGCTTTCGTGGCTTCCATATTAGTCTTACCGTGACCACGGTAACTACCAAGTTACCAAAACAACGGAAAGAAAATAATACGAAAAATGACAAAATTTTAATAGTTGGGAAAATCAAGTTTACTGCCCACGTGTTCGGTGCAATGCACCTAAACACGTCATAATATCGATGCGTAGTCAGCATTGGCCGCGCATCGATCGCATCATAATTTTAATCATACATTAATTAAGTGTTAGTGTACTTTTAGAGACCATAGCGACCAGGCACACTCAAACTAACTTTTAACTATTATCATTTTGTGGTTTTGGTGTAAATTATACTATTTTAACTTTCTTTCGGACATTCTAATTCACCCGCAATCCCGCACTCTACATGTTACATGTTGGCAAGAGTCAATGACATCTGTAATTTACCTTTGATCCAAAAAATTAACTACTATGCATTGTGCATTTACTAGTTAGTTACTTACAGATGTAAAGTCGCTATATAATGCATGAATTTATATTGAATATTGCTAATGCTGACGCCATTGCAAATATTCGTATAATTTATAATAGCACAATCAGTTCCGGCTCATTTTCATATCCGTTTCTTAGTCATAACCAAGTCGACTATTTCACAAATGTTAGTTCATGAAGGATTCAATCTCAGGGCAGACTAATAGTTTAGATGAACTCAAACAATTGCAGATCGCACTTAAAGTAACATTGTTATGCCTAATTGTGGCACCCGTTACGCCTGTAGGTGCCTTGGGCACCGTATTGTATCTCTATTTAAAAATGTATTATGTTAATAATTATACAGCATACAATCAGTGATTTCTTAGTCTGTAGTCATCTATGAGTAGCTTCAGATAAAAGCGATGGAATAATGCACTTCTAGTTAAGTTATTTTATTATCAAGGTTAAGTTGTTTTAGAAATTGGTCTTCCTGATGTATGTTTGTTTAAATTAAATAAATTGTTTATTATAATTATAACTTCATAAAAATTGTAACTCTAAAGGTGCAATTATAATAAAACGAGTATTATTATTATTATTTGTTGAAACGGAGATATTTTAATGGTGTTACATAAGAAATCTAGAATCTGAAGATGATATCCGAGAAGTCGTTGGGAGCCTTTAAAAAACCTGATTCTGTTTGGTTTCGAAACCCAGTTAACCCTAACTAAGCATTAATTAGATGTAGAGCTTTACTTTAATGTACATTATTAACTAATTAGTGTGAGCCTATAGTAATTAATAAAACTCACGGACGGACATTGACAAATACGTTAATTGCTATATATGTATAAGACAATATCTGCCGTTGAAATCTTATGACATGTTATTAATTTACAAATAAAAATTGCAATATATAATAACCCAAGGTAAGCAGTAACATTATCAATTTTCGACATGTATCAAGGAATTCAGTTGACACGTCAGTGCCGCTGTGTTTATAAAAAAAAACATTAAATGATCGTTTAAAATAGTTAAGGACAAACAATTTGATATAGAATAAAATTAAAGAAACAAAACATAACTATAGTACATAACTACGAAGTACTATTACATGGTGGGATTCTCTATACTGATTTTATAAGAACGGATCTTCAGTGATAGATATCCGGGATATTGGAGTGCTATGCATTATTTTGGGAAAAGAGCACTGCATTTATGAGAGACCATAAATTTGTTGTCACGGGTCAGAGACAAAACACTCTCACGGAATATAGCTTATTACATGATACATGCATTTGGTTTTTTTTAACAAATCATCTGTTGTGGGCAAGCGTATCACAATTATTACGAATTAGTGAATTAATACAATAATGAAAGTAGCTACAAGTATAATCTTACACATACACTAACAATCTTGCAAATTAATCAACATCAGAAAAAAAAATAGTGAGCATATTTATCACATTGTCAGGGATACATTTGAAACTGTTCTTTTAAGTGTCAGTCATGTTAAATGTCAATCCAATAATTTGCTTACAATTGGACGTATTTACACAAAAAGGATCCAACCCGTGAGATATTAAAGTCTGAAGTTTAAGTTTTATTTGCACATTAGTTATTGTAACTTAAGTGTATATTATCAAAAAGATTCAGGTGTATTGGCAGCTAGCAAATAAATGATTTGTTTGTTTGTTTGGTTTTAACTTGAAATATTATTTTGAGATCATTCTCTTTGAATGGATATTTCTCTATATGAATCCAAGGAGACTGAGTCGTTTTTGAGTAACTTAAAAACGTAAGGGCCATACATGTGGGATGGTAACGACCATCAATTAATATGTTTAATATGTATATATTGTTTATGGTATTTATACTAAAGGCTAATTTACACCCCAGAGGACAGTTTGGTATACTTAACTCATGTTTGTCCTCCTTGTGGGTTGGATCCTTTTTGCGTAAATACGTCCAATTCGCCTTTATTTCTCAAACAGTACAGTTTTAGCGCGAACAATACGCAACTTCAGTACTATTTCAAACGCAAGCGTGTCCCTTGTCAGTATTAACCTGAAAATGGAGTTCCCCGGCCACGCGCAGTGATGTCGCTCGCGTTATCCGCCACATAAATCAGTTGCGTCACGTCGCGAACGCTTCGTCGATAGATAGTTTAACAACAGACGTGACGACCCTACGTGGACCTTTCAGTTTCTATAGAATAGGAGTGGCTTCGTATACAGGGTGGAATGTAAAGATAGCATGAATATCTGGACTATTAGAGTATACATAAATATCCACTGACATTCACACAGCGCCATCTATTCCCAAGTTAAGCGTGAAACTTGTATTGCGGGTACTAAATAACTGATAAACATACTTATATTTTTTTTTTTGCAAATACATACTTACACTTAATACATAGAAAACACCCAGACCAATACAAACAGACATGTTCATGCACACAAATGCTTGTAGTGTCCGGGGATCGAATCCGGAACTATTAGTGTACTAGCCGACGTCTCAACCATTACACCAAATGGATCGTCAAATAGTAATTGAGTTGACCACAAACTACAGTATCTTCAAGTAATCAAAGTGTAATGATTTAAAAATAAACCTCCCTTCTATAACATAAACGATAATTCTTTGTCATTCGAAACAAACAGCTTAATTAAAATATTTGTACGTCCGCCGTTACAAAAGATATCTGTCGGTGAAAGGGTCATTTGCTGTGCAAACTGTCTGCGCTGCGTAATTATCATATTTTATGTACATAACTGCTGTTAAAAGGTAGCAGTTTTAGGGATAAATAAGATTTATGGTAAACCTTTTTTTGTTAATAACAAACGGTCGTCCTTTATAATAAGCCGAGCTCAAAATGTTTTGTTATTTCAACTTTGTGTTAGTTAATTATAAAATTATTTAAGATTATAAGATTTTCTGGCCTTGTAAAAAAATGTAAATTGGTTTTGATTGAATTTATGTTGAAATTGAAATATTGTATTCTGTACTTTATTATTTACAGACCTACCTGAATAATTCAGGTTTCACTGCACCTAATCTCATTATATATATTTTTAAAGTTATTTATATTAAGTTTTGATTATATCTCCATTAGGAAATAAAAATATAATAAAAACATATCATACTATGATATTCAATATCACTTTGCATCTTTTGAACTATTCCTTAACAAATTTCATGTTAAAAATAGTACTAATATTTATCAAATAGTTCAAGTTATAAAAAAATATTACTTCAATTAAATTTATATTTAATTCAAAACAATTTAATTTAAAAAAACATTTAAAATGATCAAATTTTATATGCATATATTTAATTGACTATCATTATTTTATTTGAATTTAATTTAAAATAATTTATATTGAAAGGAAAATGAAATGTTGAATTGCTTTTTATTATACGGAACCCTTAATGCGCAGGGAAAACCAATGACACCGCACGTCTTTGAAATCCCCACCTACGTAAAGGTCGTCAGGTTATTATTTTAAAAGTTTTTTTCCTACGCAGGTTCAAATCCGGTAGAATATCCTGCATCGGCTTTTCCCTGGGCGAAACTATTTTTGTAGAAAAGGACGACTGCATAATTACAGACCTCTTGGTACTTGGGGGATACCCATGGTATTTTGAATGGACTTTCCCATGTTGAATTTTTAATTTCCCAGGGAAATAAATTATCAGTATTTTTTTTATCTGTTATTTATTATGTAACTTTGATTTTGAATTCTAACTTATCTAAGTGTATACAATAAGAATAATGCTTTGTAGTAGATCTATTATATTTTATATAATTTTTATTAGGAACAACAAATGTTTAAAATGCCTATCTATAATAATTATTATAAATATCCACTAACCTTCACACAGCGTGGGAGGTTCATTGGTAGCGCCCAGACATCAGAATATACATTAGACTGGACAAGCCGCAAGTTTATAGGCAGTCCAGTGTCGCAATTTCTTTTCAGTTCTTACCTGTGAAAAGTTATTATATTTCTTGGTAAATTTACTGATTCATTGCGATGATGTCATGTTACAATTGGACAGGATGGCATTTTGGAAAAAAACGGTAATTTCTTCTAATATTCGTGCGTCTTGACTCGTCTCACAGAGCGTAAACTGGTAGCCAGTGTATGCTCGTTGAGCTTACAGTTGTCGCACTTTAAACGCGGCTTGTCCCATCTCCTGTATTGGGAAATCTGTGGTAGCGCCGGTGGCTCATTGGTTTGGACTGTTGCCTAGCAATATGGAGGATGCAAGTTCTCGCCACAATGTATTTTCGGTTTTCCGGAATTATACACGTTAATCCAACACTCTTAAGGTGAAGAAAAATATAAAAGGGTAAGCTCGTGAGTCGTGCCCTCGGTGGGGACAAGAATGATGAACCTTCACACAGCGTAACCTAGCCCTAAACTAAGCATTAACCTGTATTATGGGTACTAAACAACGGATAGACATACCTATATGTAGTGTCATCAGCTCATCAAACGTCCCCACCAAGGGGCACGAGCCTACCCGTATAGGGTGTTTTTAGGCCTAAGTCGTCCACGCGACGTCACGCACTACTTTTGAATCTCTTTGCAGGCGCCCACAGGTTTCCTCACGATGTTTTCCTTCACCGTAAGAGCGTCGGATTAAAGTGCATATAATTTGGGAAAATATACTACTTATATACTTTACATTTAAAATAATATTTAAACGATGATATAATGATAATTAATTTTAGGTCGTGATCACTCTTACAATAAAGTCGTATGTTCATTAGCTTCTTTTTTATCATTTAAAAACAAATCATTTTTTTATCATCTATAGGCAGGCATTTGGCCGCCCTCTGATCTGATAGTAAATGATGATGCAGCGGAGGATGGATCATGTCTGCCTAGAAACAGCCTATACACTCTTGCCTTGTAGAAGGCAATAGTTAGCTGACATTTTAAAATGAAATAACAAAAACCAAATAACCAAATGAACAAATCATTATGCAAAAAGCCACGCCCATCCTCACATTGATAAAACGTACATATTTCGGCCATAGATACACATCAGTCATAATTATTTGCATGTACTGAGATAGTCACGACTACGCGCAGCCACTGCACGACCAAATTATCAAGACCTCACTCCTTATTATGCAACTGTAACGCAGATATCAGATCAGATAGGTCGAGATGATTTGGCTGGTTTTATGCATATCGCTATGAAACTGCTGCAAAATATTGTCTATTAACGTCAGCGAATGTTCGGTTAATATAAATTATAGATTATACAATAAAGTGTGCTCTGTGCAATAAGTTTACTTATTAGTAAGCGCATATGTTTAATTCATGTTATTAGTACCGCATATCAATAAATAATCTTTTTTGAGATTTATAAACGCCGATAGGGAGTGTAATACTGTGTAGATAAATCAATATTCTTATCAATAAATATCATTCAGTTAGTTAGTTAGCTCTTACGGTGAAGGAAAACATCGTGAGGAAACCTTCATACACGCCTGAGAAGAAATTCAAAGGTTGTGCGTGAAGTCGTCCAATCCGCACTGGGCCCGCGGGGACGACTAAGGCCTAATCATCCTACACGGGTAGGCTCGTGCCCCTCGGTGGGGACGTTTAATGAGCTGATGATGATGATCATTCAGTTAACACTTAGTCATTTGATATGTTTTCGTGTATCTATTATCAAACAATTTATTTTATTATGATTTTAAAACATTTTAAACAATTACACACAGGCAGTGGCATGCACATACTTTATGAGAACGGTATGCATAGTATGTGATACAATTAGAAAAACAATGAAGATTTACATATTTTATGGTTCACCCTGGAGACACTTTTTAGTTAGTAAATAAAGGGATTATTTTTTTATTTCCAAGAGCTATAAACAATTTTCTTCTTCCATCCTGCACAATATAGAATAATGTAGGTAACTTTTTAAATTTGTGTACTTATATCAATACTGAGTACAAAGAAAATTATACCAAATTTTATTCGAGCATACACAGCTTTATTTTTTTTATAACATAGGGAGGTAAATGAGCATGCGGTTCACCTTATGGAAACTGTTACCGCCGCCCATGGACATTTGCAACCGCTGAGGTCACAGGGATGCGTTGCCGGCTCTTGAGATTTTATAGTTTTTTACTATGAGAAGCTAGCAAATATTAATTTAATAATTAAACGGATGCGAGGTCAACAAACTACGAGTACTACTAACATGTTGTATCGAGATATGAACCCGCCCATTGGCTTGTTCTAAATCCGCCTCCAATATCTACGATTGACAGTCTCACGTATTAACGCTCAATTAATTATCATTAGTAACAACAGAAGAAAAAAATTCGGATGTTCGTGTTTTAGACGGCATTGAGATGACAACGGATAGGATTAGGATGTAGCCAGCTCACATTGACCTCATCCCCCTCTTAAAACTGAGGCTTAAAAAGATATCAACGGTGCTAATGTAAACTAACGCAAAGATCTAGTTAGAATGGTCGACACTTATGTTTGAAGTCACGTTCGATGTCGCGACCGACCACGACCGCTGGCATTCCTTATGTCAAACATACCATCAAACAAGACAGAAAAAATGCCAAAGGCAAGGTTAAAGTTCCGAGAAAATAAATATTTTTGCCTTAGTTTAAAAATATAAGCAGGAAGAAAATAATGTTTTTTTTGCAGTCGAATGGCTCAGTTCTATTTAAATTGGCCGGACTTAACGACGTATCGATGTTTAGAGTGATTGATCTTTATGAATGGCTTAATTAACAGTGATATAATAATTTCTTAGAATCATTATTGCGTTGTAGCTTTCCTTTAAATTATTAAACAGAAAGCCTTGAAATATAATACAAGCAAAATTGACGTCATATTAATAAATAAATATGTCTTCATAGGTCATGAGTGTCCTCTTTAACATTTTGGTTTAGTTAGTTCTACTGAGTGCAAGTAATGGAAAGGCATGAAATTACAACCACCAAAAAGTAACTGTCAAAAATCAAGCTATTATTAATTGAAAATACTTTCAATAATGCTTCTGTGAATAATGCTTCTGTGATTCTGTCTTCTAACAGAAAGCCTTAAAATATAATAATCACCTGTATTCGTAGTATAAAGTTAATCATTAAGATTTACTTTATACTACGAATACAGGTGATTTTTTAATATAACGTTATTTAATAGTTAGATAATTTAATGTATCAGTTAATTTGCATAATGATATTATGAATGAATAGCGATACTCAATGTTGTGATTTTTTGGGAGCCTACTATCCCAAATCGGATCTGTCCTCAAAAGTAGGCATCTAAGCCACTGCTGGTCATATTATGCTGTGTTCTAAAAGTAATGAATAGTAAACATAATAATGTGTTTGTTTGTTTGTCGTCTAATCCGCAATAGGCCCGCGTGGACGACTAGGCTCGTGCCTTTCGGTGAAAACACTTAATGTAATAATTGTAATTGGTTAACAAACAATTTTGAAGTGTACTATGGTAGTACCTACCTCTGTACTTACATTTTAACAACAACAACAAGACAGTTTAGCAGAAGCAAACTTGTTTCAAAAATAAAAATCAAACAAAGTGTCTTAAATCATTAATTTCGTTTTTAATTACAACACTATTCAACACAAAAATAAAGTTAAATGCGGTGTAAATGCCAATAAACTTTTGCATAATGCAGTAAAAATACCAAGATACCGTTCGTCACTTTAATGTCGATCGAAAGCAATTACGATTCGGAGGGAGATCTCGTTTCGGTAATCACCTATCAAAACTGGAACAGGTGAAAACTCAAAATCCGAAATGCCAAGACCTTGCTCGCGACATGTCTATAGTAATTATACTGTGTATGTGGGCTAGGACGGTAGCTTTCGCTTTTACTGCGGTTGCAGTTTGTTTCATTTCTCTTAACAAGTATGAAGTAATATATCATTGAGTTCAAGTGCTTTTTGAACTCATAAAACTTCACCCTTGCTGAACACACACACACACACAACAGCGTTTGCGATCTTGCGTTGAGAATATTGGAGTAACAAGAAAAGGGGTATAAGAAGTGTCATCTAGTGGTAGACTTGGTACTGAGTCGTCTAGGTAGGTACCATCGAAGTGCCAGACGTTGTCTCATGAAATACGAGAGTTTGGGATGAGGGCACTGTAGCTAGTGAAATAACCGGTTATAAGAGACCTAATGTCTGTTGTCGGAGAAATAATAACTGTCTATCTGTTATTCCTTCAATGTTGTTCTGTCATGGTCTAGCGTATCACTTACCATCAGGTGAGCTTACCGTCTTGACCGTCCTGTAAACTTTGTAACATAGCAAAAGTGTTCATTCATGTCACAGTACATGTGAATTTGCAACTCCAGAGGTCTTATGAGAAATGCATTGATTTGCGTTGTACGTAAAAATGACTATGCTCTCTATGCTATGTTTTTAACATACCTATAAACTTTGTGTTTATAATGAGTTCTTATTCGCGTTTTATAAATGCATAATACCTGCTGCTTAGTGATTCACTTTCGCCAGTTTTTTCACGCATGCCCCACTGTAAAATGATCTATCAAATTCAGCACTAAAAACTGAATGAACAAGCCATCGGCCAATATAAGTTAGATAACGCTGTCTTAATTGCTTCCAAACATGAATGACTTCGACATCCAATCGAAAGTGATTTTGTACGCGTGTTTGTCAGTTCGGCCATTGGTTACGCAACAATTTCTATCCGCATCGACCTTGTTACGACGCGCCGGTGTCAACCGATCCTTCATGATAATAATTAAAAGATACACTTACGTCGGTGCAAGGTCACAGAGTTTGTGCCATTGGGAGCGAGGTTGTACGAAATTTTTCTTAAGCAAGCAATCGAATGGTAATGCGCACACGCATACGGCGATATGTTATTATTTTTTCGTTATAGACAGCGTAATTTGTGTTGCTCACATGATAATGGGTTTGGGATGTGCCGGACTTTTTGCTCAACGACGGCCATGTCAAATGCAATATATCATAGGCGGATTATATCAATTACGCTAATGATACGCTTCTAGTCGGACCGAAGATGCAAATATGTTAGAGTGGTTTCAATTTCTTACTTCAGGAATGTTGTTACGTTGTAATTTATTCATAAGAAACGTACGTCGTGTAATCCATGGTCATTACTAAAGAGTATGTTTACGTTTCATGGAAGAAAATATTTTTTCTATTTTAGAGTGCCTTCTTGTTTAAATATAAAATATACCAATGAGGTATTTAATAATAAAATATATGTTTCTAGTAAGCACTTGTAGTTTTGGCAAAGTTTGAATTGGTTTTACTACATTAATTTTGCTCATCAAATAAACATATTAAGATTATTACAGATACTAGGTAGATAAAGAAAAAGTTAATGCTGTTATTTTTTACAAGTTGAAGACTATTCTTTACTTGTACATTACTACAATGTACAAATAATGAAGTAAGGCCATATTACTTATCGTATTTATGCTTTCTGCAATTACAAGAAGCAAAAACATTAAAGTACAAAAACAAAATCGATTTCGATTGATAGTAGCTTCACTATGTTTATTTTAAAATATAACAAAAAGAGACTAAATTATGCGAGCCTAAATTAAAGCACCTCCGAATAGTATCTAATATAATATATTCTATAATATTCGAATGTAAAATTTTTACTCAAATGTGGTTTCCCAGAAAGCAAACATGGCGTACGCTTAAATTAAATCAATTAACGAATATTTCCCATACTGCGCACCCACGGCTTATAAGTTGCTAATAGTTGGTTTCTTGAAAGATATAACTATAAAAATGCGATAAAATGTTAAATATTGTCACTTGGCCCGTAAAAGTAAATCCATGAAATTATTTAAAGAAACTGTATTCATTACACAGTTTTACTACGGAACACCGCATAAAGTATTTCTAAGTAATTAGAAGTAATATCTCAATCCAGCGACTCTTAAATGAGTTAAATACTATAAATTTTAATTTACTTACTTTTAAAATATACGCGTTGTACGGGTATTGTTACACCTTCAAATAATCATTTCTTATATATAATATCAATTGTTTCCATGCCTCTTTTATTTATTGACTCTATTAAAATTCATATATGAATAAAGCTTTCGACTATGCGTAGGGTCCTAGGCATTAAAATCTAACAAAATCAAACTGTGAGAAACTTCCAGTCATTCAGGTGGTAAGAATGAAATTTGGAGCTCTGGAGTGCAGTGGAATGGAAACTGTGGCCTGAAGAAGTGTAGTTAAAGATATACTTCAGACTGGACTAACGATTTTTGTAAGGGAGTCCTAAAACGAAAGATCATTAATGGCGTAATATTGAACGGACAGGTTAAAAAAGATTTTGAATTATTTGATCCAACAATTCATTTCACATTTGATGTCATTATATATTCAGCAAGATGCATCAGAGCATTAGATTATTTTACATTGCGCACATTGTAAAGAACATATGCTTCATTTTTTTTAAAAAAAAGTGTTGGAATTTATATTTTAAATAAAAAATGCACAACCCCTAGGAAGATTTTCGAGAATGTGCACTGGGCCCGCGTGGACGACTAATGCTTATACCTCTAAGTACGGATAGGTAGTGCCTCGGCGGCAACGTTATAATGAGCCGATTATGATGATGATTTGCCTGGCCTGAAAGTAAATAATAAAGTAGTATAGTTTGAATTTTTGTAACTATAAGCGTATCCCATTTTTTTTACTAAAAGAGCCGTAAATTTCCACTAACGTCAGCAAGGATGAAAACTGTAAATATCATCACGTGTTAAAGTTTGAAACGAAAGCTTAATTATAAGTTTTAAATAATGTAAAGTTCATAATTACGCGTTAATTGATCATTCGCTTCGCAATTATTGGGGCTTTTAAAAATAAGTACTTAATTACATATAACTAAGTAATGGAAGTATCAGAGTATGTTTTTATATTTATATCACAATTCCTCTTGAACTTACTAACTTCGTAACGGTCTTAAATAACCTTCTCAATAAAAGAACTCCTAAAACGCATATTGGAAACCGGCCTTTTTGAAACCAATCAGTGTAGTTTTTTAAGCTGTCTATTAAAATATAGACATAGTTACGTGCATTGGCGCTTTATTTAACAACAATTATCATGATGACCTATTTATAGTAATAATGGACAGCTAAGTAGCCAACTTATAATCTTGATACAACACAATACCGAGATCGCTTCCGCCAGCACGACGTTGCATATCACAAGTATCTCTATCATGTCATTAACAGAAGGCAATATTATTAAGATAACCAATCTAGCAGTCGTAATAATATAGACTAATGAGCGTCAATATCAAAGAGCCAATCGTATTGGTCGATTATTATGGATAAAGAGCTGTTAAAACCGCTATTACGATACGTATATTAAAAAAACTGCTTGTTCAGCATTTGCTAATAAGCTTACTAGATACAATAGCTATCACATCACTGAGTTAGATATAACAGTTTAATAATTAGTCGTGGAAAATATAATTTAAATATGTAAATGAGTAAGTGACGCTTAGCGGTATCGTTATTAATTTTAAATGTTATAACTATATTTTGAAAAATAAAACAACTACGAAATGACCAATAGAAATAACGTCAAAAGAGTCGTTCATTTTGAAGTGGTGACTATGACAAGAATCAGCTTCGATGTAAAGTTTCAGTATGTAGTTGAATTATTTTAGTTGTTATATAATGCAAGGTATAACAGCTCCTAGTATTCCGAGATATGGTCAAAAATCGTGCGCCCGCGCCACAAGGTCAACCTACTCCGGCCAGCTGAACAATAGCCATCTGTTGTAATTACTATAAGTTACAGTTGTGCAAGCGATACCGCCCGCGATACGACACGCGCGATCATTCATGCTACGAAGAGCTTGACGTGCTATCCGAGGCTTTGAAGGGAAAGCTTGTAAGTCCATGATAGACGTTCTTATTAGGAATAAGAATCAATATACAACACAGATTTTAATAATATATTTAGTTTGCAGTATTGGTGGTATCAGTAAACTATGAAAGACTGTTCCTAAGGTTTTTGTGATATGAGGCTTACATCCCAAGAAAACTTACCTAAAGAGTTTATTTATACAAACAAAAATAACAACAATTTTAACAAAAAAAGTACTAATGTTGGAGTAGGAATACCATTAGCCGTAAAGCTTGTCTACCGCGTATTGGTGGTTGACTTGACACGTTTGTTTTACTGCTCGAATAATACAGTTTGTATATGCTCGCGAGTCTTTGATCATTAACGGGATTCACCACGGACCTTCGAGGTTGACTTGGGTTGTGGGGTGATGTCCAGTTCCCGTCTTTTTTATCTACTAAATAGTCATAATCATTTAATTACCATTATTTGCAGCTTCTCTTCAGTATATTTTAGTCCACTGCTGGACATGGGTCTCCCCTATTTTGCGCCGGATATCCCGGCCTTTCACTTTTGTCGCTTTTGCAGCATACAGTAAATACAAATGTGGATATAGAGGTGGTAAAAAATACTATAAAAAACCTTTATCAAGGTATTATTAAGATACATCAACTTATATATTTTCGATAACTGCATCTTAATACAGAATTTCACTATGGTATTAAAACGATGGGGGTTCGATGGTTTAGAGTCTTATGTTGGTTAATGATCTCATAGGTCTTGCTACTACTATAATGGCATCTAAAGATGATAGTCATTCGTATTATAGGCCCTACGGCCCTAACTTATTTAGCCATACGGGATGGGTAGGTCTATGCAAATCTGCAACGGGGCTGCATCATATTTTGAATATTTATGAAAACACAAAACACATTTTGTTTCCAAATCCAATAGCATACTCGTATTAATACATGAACAGTTACGCTAATACTTACCTTGAAGTGAGATATACAAGTACTCGTATTCCATACGTTTCAAAAACATTATCCTCTTGTGTACTACATTATGTCCGTTGCCTCCCTAGTCTGGAAACATCACAATTTACCTCTTAATCGCCAGGATTCCAGACACAATAGAAAATCTATTTTTTGTGTTAGATATCCGTCAGCATGGTTATAGGTTTACGGAAAAAGATATAGTGTATATTTTATCATGTTCACGGATCCTAATACATTCTAAAAAACACTAACAATTGATATCTGCATATCATTTTAAAAATGCTAAACCAAAAAAGCTCATCTTATTTACTTACATCATTTCATTCCTCACACACGGATTACACCAATAAACATTGACCTCTCTATTGTAGCTTCCTAGATAATTTTAAGGGGCCACCACACGTTTCTGAATGGTCTGTGGCTGGTTTGCGTACGCTCCAATTATGTTCATGCACAATCAAGTAATTTTGACATAGAAGTGTGATAAGCAGAAGTAATGTATTTCTCATGGTCAGAGATCAATCCAATTAATAAATATACATATCAAGCTGTACCGACAGCAAGACATGTCATAGATCTGATGTTGAATAAAGATCGTCGCCGAGAAAACAATGGCTGCAATTGTTTGCTCATTGTGAAATTGACGTAACTGAAATATTTGGAGATGGATTATGTCATTATACTTGCAGAGGCAAGACACGCCTATCGCTTATATTATGCATAGGTGTGTTTTATTCTTATATCGATTCAAATGGTGTTTTTAATATTTTGAATTTCTACCCATTATTTTATCAAGTAGCTTGTCGACGATCCCGTATTTTAAGCGACTGTCGCAACGTCGTTTAATAAAAAGATCATAGTAAAATTGAATTTTAAATCTTTTCGTGTGCGACTTCCAAATGGACATAATTATAGCAATCAACATCCACCGGTAATTTCAAGACATCGGTCTAACTGCAGCCCTTCGCTTTTCTATCTTCAGTGTATGAATAACATGCACACTTATAGTATACTTGTACATATTATTAATATTTATAAATATTTATTTAAATTATTATACCTATATATATCAGTTCAAAATATATCCATGAACAATGATGATCACAGATGCTGACACTTCATACCTTGTGACGCATGCGTAACTTTCCTTAAAGGACGATTGCTTGAAGGTCGGAAGATAATTTCCTGGGAAAACCGTAGCTTCATTATTTATTTATTTATAGTAGAAAGTGACGCATCGAGATAAATTATTGTAGTATGGAATGGTTTAAGCAAAAAAGTATGTAAGTATGTGTATCTGTTGTTTAGTATTCATATGGCAGGCGAAAACTTAGTTTGGGGCTAGGTTGCGCTGTGTGAATGTCAGAGGTTATTTATTTATTTATTCTGTTAGACTCACAGTGTCAACCCTCGCGTTCAGTTCCTTACATAACCCCGTAAAACTTGGGACTCACTCAAAAATGCTCCAAAAATTGACAGCTTACGCAATAATATGGAATCGTAACAAATTCCTCTTACAAAAAATTAATTAAAAGGCAGACGCATGACAGGCGCTTGGTGATTTAACACAGTAATTTGAATTCTATCACCGTGACAATAGAGGTTGATCATATGCTCAGTCAATTGCATGTTTAGCAATAAAAAGAGTGGCCGAGATCCAATTCGATATTGAATCGATCGGTTTTCGTATCGATTGCGATTTCATTGTTCGCAGCGTGTGCGGAAGGGGACAAAGTAATTACCTCAGTGCACGTCACTATTACGTAAGTTGGACAGTGAATAAAATATTAACTTTTAAAAAGGAAAATGTATGTCTACAAATGAATCTTGGCGTATTCATTCAAGGTTCATAACTAGGCATTCCATTTATAAAATTCGTCTAATTTGCTAACTTATAAGTTTATGAAAGAAGGAATATTTTATTTTTATTAATAATTTCATAATATTGAAACATACTCGTAACAAAAACTGGTAGGAAACAGGCAACAGGGTCCCACATATATTTAGATACACAAACGTAAAACGGTAAATTGATGTATTGATATTAGATAATGTAAGATAAAATTTATTTGTTATAATTAGAACAATATATCTATCTGAACAAAAGTATATATTGGGCGGAAACCAACCACTCGGGTCCTTACAGATTGGTGCTTTCCAAAGTACAAAGGTAATATTTTTCGGTCACCAGTCAAGTAAACGACTATTGTGATAGTTGCTTAACGTTCAGGATCGTCTACTAATCGAGCTATTTACTATGGAACCTCCAATAATTAAGTTACTCCACTGATTTAGTAAAGACGGCTATGGGTAGTTGTAAGATTTGTGTTAAGGCTGACACTAACAATAATAATAGTCATTAAATACAAAAAGTGTTACTTATACAGACTAATACTAAATGGATGTATAAAAATCCCACATAAATACTATTTTATTTGCCCATTTGTTTTTAAATAAATATAAGTTATTTATTTCTCATTGTAAAGTACATGTTTTGTGGGGCTCTGTCCCCTGAGCTATTTGAACTGTATTTCAGGGTCCAGTGTCTCCATATAATTATTTAGTGAGTTAAAATTAATTAGTCTTGATTTAGTGAGTACACAATGATTAAGGAATTAAAACAATAAAAAATTAAATATAAAATTAAGACTTTCATTCACTTTGAATTAAACATTAATGTTTTAAAAATTAACTATGAAAATTATACGATTTTTTTAATAAAGGAAAAGACAAATTGTGATCATCAATCTTTACTAACCAATTAAGGAAACAGTTAACACTCCGCAGCAACTTGTGTCCGGGCATTCCGTTTGGAATCCCACCTTAGGACTTACATCCTATACTTAGTCCTTGTAAGGAGTAATTAGACACATCCTTGATTTAACTTATTGGCAAAGATCACTGGTTTTTTTTGTCATTAAAACTTATACATTACTTAACAAGTAATTTGTAAACTTTGATCAATAATCACTGGTTTTTTTTCATTAAAACTTACTCATTAACTAAGTAATTTATAAACTTTGATCGAATATAAAATTTTTCGTAAATTAATAAAATCTGTATACTCAGATAATACTTATAACACGGGGAACATTTGTCACGGCTTAAAAACATGTTCCAGATGAGGAACCTGTTTTTACTCCGTTAGATGAGAGGTCTAAGGTCATTTCCAATTCCTCAGAATGCTTATAAAAAGACAAATAAAGGAAACTATAGACATAACTTACTTCAAAAGAGTAAAAAGATTGCATAAGTAAAGGAAAGGAAAAGAGAAGCTTCAATTACCTTACTCACTCACGCCGATTTACCGATACCATCCTGGTCAAGCTTTCGTTCTTAAGCATAGCTCGGCCACTCTTAACCGACATGTAATAATAATAACAAATATCCACTGATATTCACATAGCGCCATCTAGCCCGAAACTAAGCTAGCCTGTAATATGGAGGCTAAACAACGGATAAACATAATTATAACTTTAAAAAAAACATACAAATTATACTAGAAAACACCCAGTCCAATACCAACAGACATGTTTATGCACATAAATGTTTGTAGTGCCCGGGGATCGTACTTGTGTACTAGCGGACGTCTCAACCATTACACCAGATGGGTCGTCAATGTGTTGACAATATACGTAGAAATGACGATAAATATCCAACTAGTATCCTTGGTCAATGTTTTTATTCAATTTGACACAAAGCTTGAGGAATGTTCGATAAAAACTGGCTTTGTCAATATTAGGAAGTAATTAAGTCTCCTATGACAGTCCAATTTAATGTCTGATGGGTTTGTGTGGGGCGTTCGTGTCGATGCGTAATGTTTTTTTTTGGTTAATAATATTTACAAGTTGTAAACAGTAATTTTATGAATATACTATTTAAAAAATTAAATTAAAAGTGAAGTGGTACGACTCAATGTCCCATACCCATAGTATCATGTACACACACGACTCGCGCGCGCACACACACACACACACACACACGCGCGCACGCACGCACGCACACGCATCATACGTAGGTACTCAACACACATCGCTGTTACCTCACATATAATTACAATGTTGATTGCTATCATTATGATTAATTTTTTTTGTCATTTATTGTATACAATTTGAGTAATTTACACTGTAAAGACATCCTGGCGATCCGAGGTGGTGGGCCTGGTGACCTGTAACTCAGGTACCGTTTGAGGTACCTTTATCAGGCATCAGTTTCACACAATCTATCATGTTCTTATAATGTCTGTGTCATGTTTGTGTTGAGAAAAATAAATAAAATATTATTATTACAGACTTACTTGAAAATATCTAGCCTCCACCAATATGTTATTGGGTAGTTAATCGAATGCGCTATACAGTGTCCTTTATCCCTGCAGGCCATTATCATCAAATAACCTGCAATGAAAAGAAACAAGAAATTAATTTAGATACGAATACATCAAATTAATTAAAGAATTTCAGTCAAAATAATAATACTGTCGCAGATAGTTAAAATAATAATATGAATAAAATAAATGCAACTTTTACAAAACCCAGATGTTTATATTTAGTAATTGGCTTTCAAGAGAAATATTTGTTAACTAATTTTTGATTTAAACTTCTGTGGGTGGGTCCTGTTTAAATTATGGTAATCAGTGTTGTCTCCAGTCACTTTGTTTCATGTTACTATTGTTTAAGAGTGTGTTTAGGTGGTGATTAGAATTAATTGCATAAGGTAAATTTGACAAATTCGATCATTCATATTTGGACGCTAGTTCTATGGGGTATCTACGAACTAGAGTAATGTACGTATTCACATTCTTACTGTTGTGCACACATTTATTTACCTCTTTATTTCCGATATCATTATTTATGGTCTTATTTTTTTACTATCGGCTATATATATATTGTATATACTACATTTATAGAGCAATCAAGATTTTTTCTCTAAATTTTTTTTCTATAAATGTAGGTACAGTAGTTTGGTAGGACCAAAACATTGTAGACCCTGTAATAAGGGCGCTGCCATTTTGAGAAGGACACTGTTTCTTAATTTATTATTAGTTTTACAAATAAAATGAAAAATGAATATTCCTACTTAAGCTATAAGAAACATTATATTATAGATACAATTTTCTTAAAATCTTATCACAAAGGTAACAATCTATAACCATATACTGGGTCACTTCAAATAAAATATTTTTAATGCCATGCTTCTGACTATTGCGGAAACTATCGATAGCATTGGTAATATCAACCCATTTGGTGTTGTGGTTGAGAGGTCGACTGCAACACTAAGGGTTCCGTGTTCGATCCCCGGGCAGTACAAACATTTGTGTGCATGAACATGTCAGTTTGTAATGGTCTGGGTGTTTTGTATGTATTCACAAGAAAAAAATTATATAAGTATGTTTAGTGTCCATAATTCAGGCTTCACGCTTAACTTGGGGCTAGATGGCGCTATGTGAATGTCAGTGGATATTTATTTATTTATTTTATTATTATTTATCAACACTATCGATAGGTTAATCGATAATTCGGCTTAATTGCTTTAACATTATTTCAATAACTTCCCTACTTGTCCAATTCTTGAAACTTGTAAACAGTAAAGTACGTACCAACACCAAAAATTGAACTATAATTTGTATGAGCTTATTTTTCAAAGTGCGTATTTATTGTTTGCTCATTTAGGATTATAGTGATGTTCCTTGCAATTGTGTATTCTTCTTTTGATTTTTTATTATTTTCAGGATGGTCAGGACGCTTTCCTGATGGTAAGCAATACGACTGACCATGACATAGCGGTATTATTTGAGACAAGCAACTGTTAAGTAGTTATTTGTCTCCATCAATCCTGCCATGCTCCTGATATCCGAGACAACAGATGTTAAGTCTCTTATACCTGGCAATTTCTAGTTTTTTTACTATTTTCTGTCGATCGTTTAGCAGCCAGGGTATTTGGATGATGATAGCGTAAGTTAAGCTAAATTTGCATTGGATACGTAATTGAAGATGGTATACCGAGTTCGACGTTGCTTCATAAAGCACGTAAAGCTATCGGTTCCAATACTATCTTAATATCTCTGTAGTTCTCACCAATACTCATTGGTACCGCATGGTGGATAGTTATTCGTATTTTTATTTGACTGGTAGGTTTATCTTCAAAATACCTGGACTCTTCAAAGTACCTGCACGACACAAAAACCCTCTATCTAACCAGAATGACTATTACAAATTTTAGTTAACCAACATTTGCAACATTACATGACTGTAAATAAGTTTGATTATCAAATCTTAACCAATGTGGACCTTCAATTTAAACTTATGTCGCAACGTCATTTATTAACCACAGATAAAGCGAGCAAACAACAATTTAACACAATGAACATTATATACAGAATCTACAAGAAATCTGTTCTCTGTTGCGCGCTAACGATATCGATCAATTGAATCGATTTCTGTACAACTAGATCGATTACGAAAAAGCAAGTTTGATAGTGCGATGTTGTTTCAAAAGTGCACAGAATACCTTTTGAGAGGAATTCTGTCCTGCACAATAAAGTGGAGCACAATGCAATGAGAGCGAATGTATTATTCAGGCGCGTTATCGGCGCGCGCGCGCACGAGCCGCGCAAATTGTGCGCCCGCGCCTTTAGGCCCGGGGACTAACATACACTTTTTTAATCTTTCAATTAGTTTACCAAAGACAGTAAGGAAAGAAAGTAAAGTATTTATTCGATGGACCAAAGGCACAAATACATTTATTCATAGGACACAATTATTTTAAAGATGATACAGAAAAGGTACTACTCATCATGATGATATAAGACCCAACCTTATCGGCCCGTAAATAACAGAAAATGCTCTTGCTAAATGCCAACATGCACTTAACTACAGAAGTTGGGGAGTGACTGTCCAAATGATCAAAAGGAATGCGTAAATAGCTTTGTGGTTATTTGCGTGAGTGACGTAGTCGTTATAGAACACCATTCGTCACCAACACGATGTAAGCTTGCCTGGATTTACTGCTCCTCTAGGAAGTGACTAAAATAATTTCATCGTACTTGCATCGTTTTATTAGTTTCAATGGTATTTAGAAACATATTTCATAATTTAGGAATGTGGCATTATTTTTATTGTTTGGGACGGATTCAGAAATCATTTTATTCACGATCACAAAATGCTCTATATATTAATTTATAATCTATTATTTTTTTACTAGATAAATTATATAGATCGACCAATTTTTGTTAAACCTTTATGTTAAGAACATCACACATTCGGACTTGGGCTTGTACTTTCCTCATTTTTTTACCCATGTCGATCTAAAACCAAATCGCAGACTGTTTTCATTGTATTTTTCAAGTGTAATAATATCTAAATACCGTCTCCAAGCCTACGAGATCCACATCGGTCAGATAGCTGGGAAGGCACCCGTCACGACGCACCCACCGCGTCTCGCCTCTCGTATTAATTGACGTTTTTTGATTTACCACCGTAACCTCGGTCAACTGAGCTCACTGATGATTTATAATTATATTGAATGCAAAATGTTTGAATTAATGGCTGAACATATTTTTTTGCGCTCAATTTAATTAATGAAATATTAGCACAAAATAGGATCCTTGTGTATAATGAACGTATATTCTTGTAATTTTCAGTTCTGCTATTGTTCTCTACAGGGTTGTTACTAGGTACATACTTGAAAATAAATAAATGTATATGAAACTTGTTGGATATTCATTTATTTATAACAAAGCTTTCTTGCTCATTTCGTATGAAGATAACGTTTTTTTTCTCTATCCTGAGGTTGTAATATGAGTTTTAGTGGTTTAATACAAAAGTTGATTGGCATTTTTGCTGCATGGATCCATTTATTTGGGCATCATAACTCTTTTAAATTGATAGTTAATTCTTAGCATGGATGGTTAATTAAGGTATTTGCTAAGTTGAGCTGATAGCAAAATATGATTTCGATGATATCGATAAAATATGCAGTTACTCTTTTCTTGCATTGTAATATTTACAAATAATACATAAAAAATTGGAATATGAATTAATCTACTTTATCTATGAGTGATATTTATGAAATTTATTCAATCTGTTCATGAGATCGCGTTCATTGTAACATGCGGCCGGCCCAGAATAAATAGATTCCGAGATTAATTTCATTGTGCACTGTCACGGTTGACTGCATGAGCAAATTATACTTTCATATTCTGTCGAAATCTCGTCTCTTTGTGATGTTAGCAAGTTCGTGTGATCCTATAAGAATGTAGACTTTGAAATCTTTCCGTTAATTTACATACGTCATAATCCATTTATCAATTCAAAGGGGACATCATTACGCTTCCCTTAACGAAAGTGGTACAGACAGATGCTTTGTGTAAAAAAATCAATATCTGTAAGTGGTAGGTAAATATTTTCCGTCAACAATGATCTACGTACGTCATACGAGATGACACAACTTTTAGATTTTCAGTAATGTACTAGATATAGTACACTCAGCCCGCAATACAGAAATGTATAGGGAGATTACACATATATACAGGGAGACATCTGGCGCTATGGTGGATAATGGTACTAGATGGTCGAATATGATATGTACTTGCCCACACTACGTCACAAAACGCAACGCAAGGTGACTTTGCTAAGGAGAAGTCCCCGACAAGAGCCGTATTTTTAAAGTGTGCAATTTTACAGTTTTTGACCATATATTTGACGATACATGTGGTGTTATTGGTTGCGATGTCGGCTTTTACACCAAGGTTAAATCCCCGGGCAGTACAAACATTTGTGTCCATGACCATATTTGTTTGGTCTGGGTGTTTTCTAAGTATTATGTGTATGAATTAAAAAAAGTATATGTTGTTTTCATTGTTTAGTGCTCATGTTATAGGCTAAATGCTTAGTTTGGGACTACGGTGCAGAGTGAATATCAGTTGATATTTATTATGCATTAAATCATCATCATTAAAAATAATAAGGCGGAATATGTAAGGTACATCTACTTAACTTACATATCATTACTGTTAAACATGATTTTTGGAAATGACTTATGATAAGTTATGGTTTCAATCGCCGACTAAGTTCCCGCGTTAAATCTTTGTATATATCTTTGTATTTTTTTTATTATATATGAAATAACATTGTTTATTGTATTCTAGGTTTTTTTCCAAAAACAACTTAGTGGTAACATGCACATACATTTCAGGATGTTGCAACAACGTCTACCTATGCGAGAGTTTGTGTGACAATAGCCAATGTGATCGATATTTTAAATATGAATCGATAAAACGAGTGAGAGGTCCGCTAACATTGTCATCGTCTGGACAATAATCGCTTTTTTCATAGCGGCTCCGGTCCATTGGTTTTACTTAAGGCTCCGTTATACTCTGTAGGTAATACAATTATAATCCAAACTAAGAGGAGAACTGTTACCAATGACTTAAAATCATGGTTGTGGAGTATAACATAAACTGAGGCTAGTATTAAAAAAATATATGTTTTTCTGTAAGAAGTATCAATTCAAAACATTGGTAAAATTTTGTAATAAAATTTATTCGTTATTCGTGATTATAATCTAAGATACCATGATCTGAGAGTACAATTTAATAATGCTTTTAGAATTTTGATGGGCCTGCCTCGATATTCTGGCGCATCAGGGATGTTTGCGGACTTCAGAGTTGATTTTTTTTACACAACACCGCAGTGTGCGGGGCAGTTGAAACAGTCTCCTGGACTTGATCGCCGGGAGGTTGGATTGCAAGAACATAAATCACTGCTTCGCAATATCCTATGGAAATGTGCAGCAGTGATAATGCTATTGTAATTTAATTTTATTTAATATTTTAATTTTATTCAACATTATTTTACTTGTTGACGAAATTCCTCAGATGTCTATCGGTCGGATATTTTTTCTTTCCCTTTATGTTTATTAGTGTATGTATGATCGTCTATTAAGAAAGTGTAAAAAATATAAAAGTACTAATTAATACGTAATAAACTGTTCATAATATGTTCGCCTTAAGAAGTGAGGCATTGTTAGATTTTGCTTCCGATGTAGGTATATAAGAAGAAACTATTTTACAACTTCGAAAAAAGTGGATTATATGCAAATTGTGTTGATTCTGACAGTTTTTGCCTGCTGCTAACAAAAACTTATCATTATCAAATTACTGTGGGAGAAAGGCATAGTTTCACGTAAGATAAGTATGCCAGTGGGTATGAATTAAAAAACTCTACTGTTTTTCCAAGTAATTTCAATTTTGTCAGTTCATTCGGGCGGAAATCATCGATTGATTTTGTGCGTAAATTTGATACTTTTTGTGTCTTTTGTTATTTAAGAATTTCGTAGGCGGAACAATTTTTCTATACTTATAATAATGTAAAAACTCGTACATTTTATAGTTCCGGGGGAAAAATGAGGACACGTTTTCTTTTAATATTACCTAATATTTTATTATAAACAATGTTTTAACAGCTCAAAAATACCGATACAGTCTAGACATACTACCTTGAGTATATCTATCGTAAATCAGCAGAGTACCTTTAAAAATCTCTGCCAATTTAACAACCTGTGTACAAGTATTTAAGTCACAATTCGAATTACCTATCTAAACACCAAGCCAAACAATTTGGTATTTTCAAATTAATTATCGTGACTGTACCTCAAGTTCTTCAATAGCGGCTAGTTAGAGCACGATCTGCAGATTGTCTGTCGGGGCTCCGATTCTACTAATTGACTTAACATTACGACACCATTTACGACACTTTAAAATCCAACTGTAAATTTGGTATTCCAGTCCTACTTTAATGTTAAAAGTTTAAAATGGCAATTGTATTGTAATGACTGAATTGTCCAATGTCGTCACCATTTAAAATATTTCATAAAACAGAATTAATGAGTGCAATTTTTCTAATATTGAGAGGCAACAATGATTCTATTAGCGTGTTTTGATATTAGCAGAATCGGGGTCCAGGTCATTTTCACTGATCGTGAGCGGCGCGTCGAAGGTCGGACAAAATTAAAAGTGTTCTGGTATCTGATTACAGCTTATTACGGTTTGTGGCGGGCGTCGGCGGGCTGAGCAACAAAGCTTCTTGTAGCATTTATAATAGATACCGAGAAATGATTCATATTAAAAAAAGAACTAGTTGGCACAATACTTTGAGGCGTGTACGGATTAGAAAGAATGTTTATTAGGGGAGGGTTTGTCTAACGTCTCAGACAGAGTCGGAGCGTTCTTGTCCGAATAATGCCTATTCTCATAAGTTTAAAAGGCACACGTTTAAATGCCCAAGAAACAATTCACATGCAAGGAAGGAGACTGATACTTTAGCAGTTCACGTTCTAAAGGAAGAAACAAAAAGCTTTTTGCAAAAATAAGATAATAATATATCAACTATGTATAAATTAATCCCAACCAGTGTCTCAGGGTTCGAAAATGATATGGGCTATCAATATTTGAATAGCAAATACATATTTGAATTTTATATTTGTTTAGCTTCCCCTGCCTTCTAATGGCGCGTGTGATAGCTAATTCCTCAATTCCTCTAAGCAACTAGGCTAGTTTAGTAGCTAACTAGGTAGGTAAGTCAATAAGGTAAGGTATTGTATACCGGATGATTGACTGATTGTTTTTGCTTCACATTGCTAACTATAATAACCCGTGGACTGCCACTGCTTGACCTCTTTACCAAAAGTAAGGGTTCTGTTATAATCTTCACGCTTGGCAGGCGGGTTGGTGATGATATTAGGTACCTATAAAAGATACGGATGAATGATAGAGCGCTGACACTCATACTTTTCTGTATGTTTTTTAATTAAGCTACGTTTTATATCAATGCAAATGCAAAAAGATTCTAGTCTGATTACAGAGCTTTCCTTTTTTTAAAGGAAATCATTTACCAATATATTAAGTACGTGTGCTATTAAAATGGAATCTTATATGCCTATGTATGTTTTTCTATTTTTTTTATGTTATAGGTAAATAGGAGGGTCAGGACGCTCACCTGATGGTAAGTGATACGCCTGACCATGACAGAATGGCATTGAAGGAGACCAACAACTGATAAGTAATTATTATCCTCCATCAATGCCGCACTGCGCCCGACACCAGAGACAACAGATGTTAGCAGATGTTAGGTCTCTTATACCCGGTAATTTCACTAGCTACAGTGCCCTCATCCCGAAACACAAAAGTGCATAACACTCCTGTTTCACGGGACGATATCTGGCACTGCGGTGGTACCTACCTAGACGACTCAGTATCGAGTCCACCGACTAGTGAAAAATACCACAATTGCATAATTGTATTTTGGATTAAATTAAGACATTTATTCAAAAGTAAATTTTGAGGTAAAAAGCTCTTATAACCTTGATAAAGGACTCGAATCGACCTCTTTCTTTTTTGGAGTTTTGACAAATTATGACCGCGTCCGGAAAGTGGCTACTTTTGTAGTGAAAGGGTTTATTTACACTTGACTGTATTTCAATTTATATATTATATACATATAGGTCCGGTACCAATTCGCATTGGGCCGAACATATATTTTACAATTTTGTGATTTGGGGTGACGGCCCCATCTCGTAAACAAGTGCGTGACCTGTGATCTGTGCCCTGTAGTGGGACGTCAAACGCTGATAGATAATACATATCAGTTATTTGTTTAGCTATCTCGCGTATAAAATAAAATTTGTTATTTTCAAAGTAAAATAAAAAAACGCTGTAGAAGACATAGCAAATCTTATCCCAGTCCCCCGTTTTTCTCATCCAGCCTCAACCAGCGACCTTTCGCAAGTCGTCGGCTTATCAGGCTGGTGTGCGTCCTACGCTACGCTTGCCAAGACGCGGTCTCCACTCCAGAACTCGTCTGCTCCAACGGCCATCGGTTCTGCGACACACGTGACCAGCCCACTGCCACTTCAACCTGCTGATCCAGTGAGCTATGTGTAAATATTACACCAGTATTAAGCTCCATCTACCTATACATATTATTTCAGATTTTAATTTAAAAGTATAACTGAGTTCATCTGTATTATATTTCAAGATAGTCAAGTTAACAGCTGAATAAAGGTCTGAACATAGGTGTATTATATTATTTAATCTGCATAGCAACCGAAACTTATGTCAAGTGTGAATGAGGCATAATGTATGCATTTTAACATTTTGCAATTATAATCACCCGCAAGGTTGCATGAAACGAGAACAAATTACTTTAGCCATGCAAGTAAAATGGTCATAAAAATGCAGTGAATGTTTGACCTCTGTTCCTCAGCGATCGCTCACTGGAATCCATTAAGTGACACTTTTTATGTTCCTTTTAAATAGCGCACCTAATAAATTAATTAATACGTGTGAACAGTCATAAATAAAGTTATGAAATTGTAGGTGCTTGTTATTCGTTTCACGCTATATTATTATTTTATGGATTGTTCAACTGTACTGCAATATGCGTTCAAAAAGTCTTCAGCTTTTTAATATACAGGTAAGAATATAGCAAAACACTGATTTCACGGAACGATATCATGCACTGCGGTGGTGCCTACCTAGACGAATCAGTTTCGAGTATACCACCAAGTTCTTTTGTATGTGAAACATCTTATTTATCATGGAAAGAAAAACTTGATTATAAATGTTCACCGGTAGTATAATTTATTGATTAATCTTACATTAACCCCAGAGAATTAATAATAGAATGTGATAATATATAAGCAAGAGCGTAGTCACCTGTCACAGGCATCTATTTTGCTTACAACCCTGTCTTCGATTACCATTATTATGACAAAAGTTTTAAAGTAGACAATGTTTTTTTATGTTACTAAGTGAACAGGACAGTTTACCTGATGGTAAGTGATACCTGACCATGTCATAGCATCGTAGGAGACCAACTGATAAACAGTTATTATCCATCAATCTGTACTGCAAAAAAAATCAATTCAAAGGATACAGCTTTCATCTATCCGTGTTTTACCACGTAACTCTAAGTATACGTATAAAGGAAAGAAAGAGAAATTTTCTTTTAATGTGTCAAGAAATAAGCTCACATGCTCTTTTATGATTTTTCTTGTTATTTTGATTTATTTATTACACACTAAATAAATCATTCTTCTAACAATAATAAAATACGAGTATCTGAAGATTAAATTAATAGTATGCCAAAGTAAACAGTCTTAGACTGACAAATAAATTAGAGTATTGTTGGACTAAGTCGTGTCCTTGTCTGTCGATTTGAATGTTTTCAAACAAAGAAAAGTCTATTTAAACTATAAACAACAAGCAGTAAGCGGTTAAATTAAATTTACTATTTAGAAACTGTTTTTTTATAATTTAAAAAACAATTATGGTTTATAGGGATGGTTCCTTATTTACGTTTAGAAGTTAGTAATGGTTGTGCGTGAATCCAATCCGCGCTGGGCGCGCGTGGACGACGAAGGCCTATACACCCTTTACGGTTAGGCTCGTGCCCTTCAGTAGCGATACAATGAGATATGTAATTTATTAATTAAGTCATTACATTGAAGGATTCATGAAAACAGAAGTAACTAAATATAGCCTACGTAGTACTAATGAAAACCTAACCATAGTAACAAGTAGGAAACCACTGAATCAACAATTACGTATCGGTATCAAACTTGTATCTCCAATTGCTATTAACAGCCAATAAGTACATGCTAACTGAAACTTTTGACTTCAAAGGTCATTATAATTACAACTGCACAATGGCCAATATTTTGCACCGCTTCTTATCAGCGGCTTAGCATTGTTAAATGTCGTTTTAACTGATCGAATCCGGCTCTTTGTTTTACAGCGACTTGTTTTGCGATTTTCCAAAGATAATCACGTATAATGGCCGCGGTAAAGTTAGACATATCAAATCATTGTCCAGTTCAGTTCTTTTATTCGTAATGTCAATGATAAAATGGCCAATTGTAAATAGTTAAACGATATTAATTGTAACATGGATCTAGTGAATCTATTGGCAATGGAGCTGTTTTGATCTATAATTCCACCAATTCCAGTGAACCTAAAAATAGAAACATATTTATTGTATCGTCACTACCTATCTTAGCTGCCTACCTGTAACTTGTGACCGCCTCCATGTTAGTGGTTTTAACATTGTGTTGTAACTTACACACATGGTGTTAGTGGCGTGATTTAATATAAGATCTTAAATGTCACCCCTTCTTATAGAAATCCTGACGAATACGAGAATTTTAAAATCCGGTCGCAGTCCTAAGAAAAAACGAAAGATTTGAGAGTTGGTGGTTGGCGTGTAAGTGAGGTTGGTTTGGTTCCCAAAATTTGCTTTCTGTGTCCCTTTCCATGACAAAAAAATACTGTGACTTTTCTTATAACGGCGTGGTTTGACAGATTTTAACGTGTGAGGTGTCGTTAGATATGTTTGCATAGCGTGAGTGTCTCTCAAATGGTGGACCCTGAATGCCATTTTGTAAGTTTAAATAAAAAATATTTTCCAATCCCATCGAAAGGGGTGTCGTTAAAAAGGTGTTTCAAAATCAGTACCAGTTTGTAAAAACCGTTTTCGATACAACTAACTTACTTACTAAAATATTGAGCTTATAAAAGATAAATTTAGATAATAGAAAATACAGTGCCCTGAGGTTTCTTTAGTTAACTGTAACAACTGAAATAAAATGATAATAATTAAATAATAAACAAAAAACCCCCGACTCCTATAAATACCCACCGAAAAGAGAAAATCAAACTCAACCATACAGTGCAAATATTATACCTACTTTTGTGGTATTGCTACTTTACTACTATTATCCATTTTACATTTTTTTTGCCGAAAAGTAGTTTTTTCCTGATACCATGTCAATAACTATTTAAATGTCATCAGTTAGGTATTCCATTTTCAAATCACCAAAAAGTGTCCTTCATACAAACGAACATTTCTAAAGGTCATCAGTACAGTAGGCAGCTACAGTCATAAGCCAGCCCTCTTAAATAATTTCCAACGCTCCAACGAGGGAGCCAAGATTAAATAAGAGGTCACAGATTAAATAATTACGCAGAGGCGTGGCCGGAGTGTACACGATGCGATAGCGTGACCTCACTCTGCGCTCTTGCACCTATTCTTTCCGCGTTAAATTATATTGCAAGTTTAATATTGTTGAGGAAAATGAACGCAAATTATTCTATAGTAGTGTAATCTAATCTAGAGTAGTGTTATGACTTTGACTTTATTTATTTAACCTGCGATAATATGATTTCAGTATAGCTGTGTTTAAATTTGAAGAATGCAAGGCATCGGGTAGTAACTCTATACATAAAATTATTCAATAAAATTTTGACCTTAACGCTTCACTGAAAGGGTAAAAAATCAAAAGCACGAGCACACTAGTATGTCATTATGACATGTGACGAGCGACGTGATTAAAATTCTGTCCAAAAGAAGCAATAGGCAGAATTTTGTAGCGGGCACTTTTTGAGTGAGATTGTGCATTTAGTTAGTTTATGACATGACACACGGGACGTAACACAACGCAAAACGCTGTTTCATGGTAGTTTTCTGTGAGGCTGTGTTATCCGTATGGCGTGTGTTATGTGTACTCCGGTCGACCCGGCCCTTCATGTCTAAACATGAAGCTGAATGCTTTGAGTAGTTACTTTTAGTGCAATATGTCACGTGACCGACCAAAAATGACTTCGCAATCCACCGTCGAGAAATTCACCTGTTAATTTTTCGCAATAAATCAGTGCAATGAGAACCTGATTCTTAGCTTCACCTTTCTGGTCACAGTGTAACCTGTTATAAATAAAAGAAAAAAAAACAACACGCTCTAGGCGCGCGCGTGCGACGAACACCACCACGCTTAAGCTATACGCCGACCGCACTCTTTGATACTTGAATGGTACCTTTTTTTTCGAATTAGAAATGACAGCCGGATTGACGGGCTGGCTGATGGTGAACGATTTGTAAATAAGAAATACCTGCTACCACTGTTTGAGATTGCCTAAGCTAGTGAAAGCTTCTTGAATGTCTAAATCAGATGGTCACTTTCTATTGTCGAATTAGATTGACTTTGAAAATGTTGCAAGTATTATTCAAATATAACAAAAGTATTGCTAGGCACAAAGGCTTGAATGGAAAATTCGTTAATATTTACTTGAAATTACATAAATTTGCTCCAATTTAAATAAGTATTCTTAATCATACTGTTGAATCATGCTATAGAAGTAAACGATAAAATATAGGTGTGGAAGCAGTAGGTTACAAGACAGATGTATATCTACAGAGATGATTGTAGAAACAAATGTTAGTAACTTACTTATAATAGTCTCCTAGGCTCATGTTGGGTGTTTCCCATGTAGACAGAATATAATTCAATCGTCACTACCCTCAGATTTTCCGCGGGTGCCATAAATGGCAGCTTAGGGACATAGAGCAGACAGATCACCTGATGGAAAGTGAATACTGCCGCCCATGGACATTTACGTCGGTTGCAAATGTCCATGGGCGACAGTATTAATATTAGTCCATCCGACTTCACAACAATGGTTGTGACGTCGGCTGTTACACCGATCCCCGATACTTCAAATATTTGTGTATATGAACATGTATGTTTGTATTGGTCTGGATGTATTCTATATATAATATGTATGTATTTACAAAAAAGTATATAAGTATGTTTATCCGTTGTTAAGTATCCATATTAGAGGCTAATAGTTAGTGTGGGACTAGAGGGCGCTGTGTGGATATCGGTGGATATTTATTCATTTCATGGAGAGAATTGGTGGCAACTCTCTGTAACATTCAACCTGACTTTACACACTTGCCAAGCGTGTACATTATGACCAAGCTATTCACTATCATACAAAATACCCTTTGTCATGTAGTGGATTCATGGGTTGTTAGAGTAGAAGTAGTCAGTCGAGGCATACATGAGCTAGTAACTTGAAGCAGAATCACCATTACTCGACAATTGTACATTGTTCGGACATATCTTCGGCAATCTTCGACAAAGTTCAGCGGCACCTTTGACACGTCGAAGGACGTTACAATTTCCCTCGGCAGTCATAACGTTTTATGTGAACGCCTGTTGCACTTAACCTAATAACACCGGCAATCTCTATGTTACCTGACGAAATTATGGGGTCATCCATCTAGGAGCTAATTGAGACAGTTTAGCCGGCGCTGGCCGGTCGGCAGACGTCCGTAAATTGGCCATTTATGGTGAAAGTCGACCATCGGCCCTATGTGTAAAAGTCAAAGTTCGCCGTAGCTCCCGATATTACAGTCATGTTATGGTGCGCTCGCTCCGGGGCGCTGCGACGCTAGCGGCACTCGCGGTAAGGACGCTAACGTCGTTCCGCACATTAATTAAAAACAAATAAACTTGTATTTGTACAATATCTAAAAATAAGCAATCATTACACTCTTAGTTCTGTCAATTTTTGCACGGCAAATCGAAATTTATTTCTGTCTAAACAACGCTTACACCCAAAATATCTTATCGTTATCATAAGTCTACTGTTGAATAAAACCTCTTCGAAGAAATTTTTCTAGTTTCCTACCATAGTCAGGCGCTTTTTCGTTCACGTCACGTATTGAGTTACAAAAGTTGAGAGCTGAGATAAGATACATGTGTAGTAGAACATTTTTATAATAAAAATTAGTTGCTTCACTTCAAAAGCGACAATGAAAAGTGTCAACTTTCTTTATTCACAGGTAGAAAATAAATATTTCGCTTTCACATAACTATATTGTTATCCTTCTGTCACTGCATAGATTGTTCACTAATAGTCAGCACAGTATTTCTTATTCATAGATTTGTGCTTCAATATTTTCAGGAAGTTCCAATTTCCAACTTTTACTATAGCACCTTTTGTCACAGTTTTCGGGATAAAAAAACTGTGACAGAAGGTGCTATAGTAAAAGTTGGAAATTGCAAAACCTTGGTTGTTATAATACTCTAAGTAGCAGTTTTTACTTTACTGTACTTTAATACGACTTTATAAATACATAATGTTTTTGAACTTATTAATACTCTAATTTCTCAAGCTAGTTGATTATTCGAACACCTCAATATATTAAGCAGAAATTTAATAAATAAATAAATATCCACTGACATTCACACAGCGCCATCTAGCCCCAAGTTAAGCGTATAGCCTGTATTATGGGTTCTAAACAACGGATAAACATACTTAAATATATTTTTTTCGTAAATACATACGTATTATACATAGAAAACACCCAGAGCATTACAAACAGACATGTTCATGCACACAAAAGATTGTAATGCCTGGGAATCTTTTAAAATTTCAAACGGTATTAAATGTATTTACCTTCACGGCAATGCTCCAATACTACAAACTGTTCAAAATGGTGCAGTGTCCATGCAATCTGATTTACGCGGCATACTGTTCCCGACCGGCCCTCCATAAACCATAGTGTTTGCCTTTTTAGGCATGCTAATTCTGCCACAGATTATTCATGCCTCCGGCTTGTCTCTGCAATTTGTTTATTGGCTGTCGAAAATCCATGTGTGTTGATAACGAAAATGTGCTAACATTAGTTAGTGGGAATGTTGACACCATCTGTAACTGTCTAATGTTTCCCCTGTTTACTGACGAGAGAGTTGATAGATTCATCAACATAGTATGTCTTTGAAAAAATATGATTTAGTAAAAGAAAGTTTTTAAGGAGTTTGCGTACACATTTTTTTGAAGAGGAAACAAACATAAACAAAATAATGTATTACCCTATTAATGCTTATAATATAAGCTAACTAACTATAAATAGTAAATGACTAATATTGACAGCTTCAAATTCAATGGGCTATAGGTATGAAAAAACATAATATTTATTGTTTTTATTTTGCGTAAGTCTTTAAATCAAATCATGTTATTGAATCGTTTTGCTTTTAAAACACATAGAAAGTTAGATGATGGTGTGTGTTACATTGACAACCGTGATTATGGAAGACTGAAAATTACATCTCGGATCCCTTCACACTTTGGAAGTCACTAGCGTCGACCAATAAATTATTGGCTCGAAGTCTATATATATATCTAGCCTGTGTCTGTGTGAATGTGGTTATGTCTTGAAGTGGATGGTTTATGGATTACTTTAGATCTCATTTTTTGTAACCATGTGTACAGGACAGTCAGGACGTTCACCTGAAGTATGTGATACGTCTGACCATGACGGCGGCATTGATTGAGAACAACAATATAAACAGTTATTATTCTCCACCAATGCGGCACTGCTGTGCACCCGACACCCGAGACAACAGATGTAAGGTCTCTTATACCCGGTAATTTTACTAGCTACAGTGCCCTCATCTCGAAGCACAGAAGTGCAAAATACTTAATATTTCACGGGACGATATATAGCACTGTGGTGGTACCTACCAAGACGACTCAGTACCGAGTCTACCACCTAGAAAAAAATGTAAATATGAAAAATATTGAGCCCTAAGTAAACGCGCCTTATGTATTAAGTGTTTACACGGAAGCTTTTATTAGGTACCTACCTTTATCATAACAAGAGTAATTTAGTTCCAAAAATATTTTTTGGGTAATAAATAAACAAACGGACTTTTGAACAAATAAAAAAGCCTTGACATTTGCCAGCTAAGGTCTACACAATTAGCAAAAGTATTGTATTAACGATGCAACATTTATCTTTTGCAAGTCAACGTAAATTGCATGTACGCTTTTGATAAACTTACTCCTAATAAATATAAATGAGGTCTTAAAAGTCTTATTAAATACACAGCTATATAGAACCAAAGAACTGACTTGATGTAATTTGGCCTTATTCTTGTTGAGCTGAAGAGCCGTGTTTTAGCGGTAGTCTTTATTAACAATTATGAAATAGTTTTAAAAGATCGTGTACTGTCTTGAACAAACTATTAAGAATACAATACTTATACACAATAATTATACACTACATCTTCACAAATTTAATATCAATGGAAAAATAATAATATAATAAGAAATACAATCTTCTATTCATATTATTAACTAATTAAAATTATTAAATAGTACACTAGTACGAGTAGGCTCGGCTGAAATATAATAGTGTACCTGAAACTCTACTAAGGAGCAAAAATGATTTTGTAAGCTTTCAAATTTTTTTTTAATAAAATTACATCTACAGACTCATGGTCCGTACTCTTTTTAAGATTATTTTGTAATTTAATTATTATAATATTATGTTAGTGCTCCGCGCATGGGGCAAAAGAATTGGTTAAGTTAAGCTTTCAGAAGTTAAGCATTCTGGAATGCAGAGTATAGTCCGAGACCCGGCCGTGTAAAAATCCTATGGATCAGATACATGAACAATTTTTTGAATATCGTCCGAGAAACCATAGAACTAACGGTCGACGCACACTGAAAATGCTTGATTTTGCATGTGAAGGGAAAGAAAATATTAAATAATAAGGAAACAAAATCGATGGCAAGACTTTAAAACTATAGCATTTTTAAGACCACAGTGATGCTAACAATTCTTCTCAAGGTCCTATCGAAGGTCACCGAAGTTAGTATTTGAATGTTCCGCCTAATCAAGCGAGGTCCAACACTGTTATTAGAGGCAACTAGTCGGCCCGTAAACTGGAACGAAATTACAAGACCGCACGCTGGGTGCAATTAAAATGCACGCTTTTTTATTGTATGTAAGGCATGCTACACATTTTCATTCATTAGAACAACTTTGACTGGATCGAATAGTGGAGATTTTATCTCACTTCACTAAGTACGATTTCTTTGAGTAGTCTAAGTCTAGCAATAAGAATACAAAGAACTTATCGTGGCAAACCAAGTGCAAGTGAGTAGACTTGAATCATCTAGCCCATTTCATAATCACTATCATTTCTTTAAAAATATTGTTTACTTTGAAAGTAAAGGCTATAACTAAAGTCAACCTAGCCGGGTCATAATCTATCCAGCGAAACAAGAAAAGTGGCTTCAGCCATCCACCGGCACGCACTGGACCAGCATGGTGGAAAACGGTCAACGATATAAACCTCAACAATGTGAAGCAAAGTCTAGCTACTAGACTATGTAGCATTAATAATAATAAGAAAAACTTGTATTAGATTCTATCTAGACTCAGAAAAGTAGGAAAATCATTTGTTGGAAGAGTGCTCCAAACTGAGATTCTTTTTCCAATATGGGGCCTTGGGTCGTTGCTTAAACCTTTCCTTGCATAGAGCCGAGTCTTATTCAAATATCTTCTAAAAACAATAAATAAACAGAAGAAGATTAAGAGAGCACCTTTGACCGACCTATTCTTTAATTTCAGATCTATAAATTAATGTACACTAAACTTTATAGTGTAAGTTTGAATGCAAATAGCCTGCATTTAAGTCACGACACTGTATTGCGTTTTTATTAAGTGTTGCAATTGGCAAATAAGCACTGTCAGCTTGAAGTTGTTTATAATCATTATGAGTCATTAGCTTTGTAGTGTGTTGACGTCGGGTAAAAAATGTCAAAAAAATCTGAAGGGTCATTGTTGACGTTTTGGACACAATGTTTTTAGATTTATTGTCAAAATTATTTCGAAATGATATTAAGCTGAAGTATTTATAACATATAACAACTAAATCTGCTCCAAAGTCTCTTTACAGTATATTAAATCACACAGCAAAAGGAAAACGTAAGTAATAAAATATCCTTTAAGCTTTAAAAAATGTCAAGAGAGAAAAAATTGACGCGATACAAATTTCGATTCTATAGGTTGATCGATTATGTGACGTCTACCAGTGTTCTTTCCATTTCTGTTTATTTCTATTTCATTGTCTCCATACTTTCTATTGTCACCACATGCATATTATTTATAGAAAAAAAAACGGATATTTATGCACTTTCATGTAAGAACCAGAAAGTTATATCAAATATAAAGCAAGTGTATACTTACCATTACTTCAAATATGATACATTCATAAAAAGCTGTAGGTATTTTATAACTAACAATCCAAAATTATCTTTAAATGATTTGTTTCAATAAAGATTTATCGAGTTTGATTTTATAATAATAAAATATAGTAGCTCACTTCACAACCATTACCTCTCATCCGTCTTTAATCAAAATATTATATGTTTTGCTATTCTAAACTCGCATTATTCGCCAAACCTGAGTACATATAAAGGTAGTTAGTCATCAAGCCTTAATTTAGAACAAAGAGGCTCGGTATTCATCGGTACTGTCCTTTAGCTAATAGTTTAATTGCAAAGCTATTCGGTCGAGCCGAGATTAGATAACAATCTATGCTGGGAGGTCACAAGGCCTGCGTTTTGCTGAACTATACACCAGATTGCACAAGAGACGGTAACTATAGTCCAAACCAAGCATGCTGAGTATTATTTAATTTAATGTAATATGGAACACATTTTTTTAAAATATAATGTGAGGCTAATGGGCTGGATACATCTGAAGAGGTTGCATGGAGTGGAGATCTCGTCTTGAAAAGCGTAGTATGGTGCGACATCTAGCTATATGGAATGATGACATTCGTTGCATTGTTTTCAAAAGTTGGCAACCAATGCAAGGATATGGATATGTGGCTTCCTACCAGAGAGGCCTATAATCAACATCAAAAAGTATGCCGATCATGATGATGATGCCGAGATCATTATATTTTATGACCTTTGGTCGATGAACTGACTAGTGGAATTGGATTGGCTAAAGTAAGCTGAAGACAGGGATGTCGTCGAAAATGGGAAGCACCAATGTCTAGCATATCATTGTGGTTTGTATAACTGCGAATAATTTTGTGCTCGACCTAAATCATAAAAAACATACTCTACTATCTTATCGTTTGTCTAGTATTTCGCCTTTTTAAAGTTTTTTAAAGTTTCGAATCTCATAGATTATTATCACTAACTAATGAACTAGACTTGTCACTTTTATAACCAAAATATTTTTGTGTTCATAGCATTTGATTCAGCGATTTTTTAACCTAGCCAAGACTATACATAGATCCAAGCCAACGTCAGTCTCGACCGATGAGTTAATAATATTATAGAATTATCTCGGACGGAGGTCCATAAATAACGTTCCAGTTAATTTTTGTTCGTTGCCTCCGAATGTCTGAGGTCAAGTGGCCTAAAATATTGTTCTTACGCTGGTAATTGATTGGTTTTATTTGTTCTTTGTTTGATTTAGTGTGTGAAATGACAGTGTTACGACAAGCAATGTGTTTCAGTCATAAATGTCCTTCATTGGTATTGATGAATGCATGCACTAGTGATTATTATCTAACTTTAGTTCATGTAGTACTTGATTCCGCATTGATGTCCAGGGGTCCATAGGTATTTTTGTGACAGCTGGAGCAGATGAGTTCTGGACTGGAGACCGCGTCTTGGAAAGCATGGCGAAGAAACGTTTTATATCGTACTATATAAATTAGTTACACAATTATACAGACAAAATAATCAAGGATTGGGATATCAGATCAGTTTAATTATATTAGCTAGATATAGCATTTAATATCATCTAAAACCTATTAAATTAACCAATTACATGTATTTTAAAGATACTTATGATATATTGACTTCATAAGACAACAACTATTCGTATAGTGTAGGGATCACGTATATTTTTAAATTACTATTATTTTTAATAATTACTATTATTTTTAAATTACTCATATATTTGTGTTTTTTTTATTGAACAGGACTGTATTATTGCATATCAAATTCCGTTTGGTATTTTGATCTGTAGCCAATCCAAGCTGTCGTCTGTAGGTTTGGGAACGTGATACTTGACCTGCACACCTAAAAACATATTCATAAAAAAAGTTATTGTTAAAAAGGATATAATATAGTTTTGCTTAGTTTGTGGCTAGGTGGCGCTGTGTGAACATCACTGAATCATCATTACGTTTATTACATTCCTCAATATGCATGAAAACTTTAACCTATTTGACGTGAGAATAACAAAGGAGAATAAGAAAGAAGAAATTTTGTGTTTTTATAACTCAACCTTGGCCAATCAATTGCAAAATGTCCTTAATTGAACGTGGCGGTTTAGGTGTAGGTTTCATAAATCGGTGCGATACAGCCGCTTGTGTTGTAATATAAGAATAGTTTGTACAATCTGAAATAAAAATGTGAAAGAAATATCAAAATGGTGTTCACGGGATACAAATCAATAGAGCTCCAAGACTCTTAAGAAACGTACTATCTAAATTTCTCTGAACCTTTGTAAGTAATTCTATCAGTTATTGCTATACCTATCAATCAAAGAACCATGGCAGGAGATACGCCTCACATATATAACACTTCTACGCCACTCTTATAAAAACTTCCCAAGCCATCGGTCGATCGACTCGAAGGATTATATACCCATACACCTGAACAAACGATACCTCCACACCAAAATGCTTCGACTTCAGCAGCTTCCCGTATTTTCGAAATTTGATATATAAAACATATAGAAAATAAGTAAAAACTATCAATACATAGAAAAGAAGTAAAAACGATTAACGTACCTGTAAGTTCATATAATTTTATATTAACTGGGTGGTTCCTGATTCGATTCCTGGACAATTCAAAAATTGTGTGCATGAAGATGTCTGTTTGTATTGGTTTGGGTATTTCTATGTATAATATGTATGTAATGAAAGAAACGGATGACCATTAACTATGTTTAACCATTATTGAGTACCCATATTATTTGCTCGATGCTCTATGCTCGGGCTAGATGGGGCTGTGTGAATGCTAGCCGATATTTATTTATTTAATATTTTTTCTATACACACCTTTGTGCAAAGCCTGTTTTTGAGCGAACTCCACAAAAGCCTTTTTTAAATCGTCTAGATAAATTGGCACTTTTCTATTCTCTGCCTGAGTTGCTCTTATAACGGTGGTAGCTAAAAGGTTTGTAATTATTTGTGTGATTATATTAGATGAAAACAAAGCAGACTAAAAAATGTACACACATGTTATGCTAGAGCTATGCGTGAAGGAGTGATACCACGCCTTGATGGATAACGCGAGTGTTGTGTTTTGCGAGTGGGGTTACCATATATCCTATCCTCATATCCTTTTCCCTGTTCATACTTGCTTTTCGCTTATTAAAATTTATTTTTAACAAAGGATTTCTCTATATATGATTCATAAAAAAGTCATGCTTAATATGTATGTGTCTACACTGACCCTAAACTATATGCGTCATGTTGTTATATTCCTATATTTCGTGAACTACAAATACCCATGTTTTAATTAATTATTATCGTAGTTAATTAAAGCATTCTTTAAACTTACTGGTAGTAGGAATCTCTGTTGTAGTTTTGTGTGTTGTAACACTTTCAATTGGTTTTGTACTTGTTGTTATAGCTGTATTAAATAATGAATATATTTCGTAATAAAATAAAAAAGATTAAAGAATTAATTTAAAATTCAACGAAAGAAACAACATGAAAATTGATATTAAAAAAATACTTACTTGTAGTTTTATTATTATTTGTACGCGCTGCAATAAATTAAACATTCATTATTAACAATTGCAAAAACATTTGTTGGTACCGTTTAATGTTTAATTATTTAGTCTAAAATCCCTTTAAATTGTTGAACACGCTTCAAGTCCTAAAGATCGCCAGTATTTTTTATAAATGTAACTTTATCTTACACAAACCTACATCAATTTTATACTTATTGTCGTCAATGAATGGTTTGAGATGCATTTTAAGTACTTCACCAACCAATTAACCAGCGTATTACGTATCACTTGCAAGGCACAGGCCTTACAATATATAATTTGTATGGAGGGATGGGCCCGCGGGACATATGGGTCGATGTTAACGACTACTATTCTAACTCGAGAGAATAGATTTTCTTCTTTTTTTTAGGAATGACTTATCGCTGTTGGCCGACGGTGGCTTTCACAGCTTCACCAAACAATTAGCGAGCACAGATGGCTCTTAGCCCAAATATTTATGCAACGAGCCTTATGGTACTATTTTCGATTTTCGCGAATTTTGAAAAGATAATAAATGGATATAAAAATATCGATTTTTCTAACAATCAACACAGCAGTGTTATTTTTTCTACCATGCTTAGAATTTTAATGTAAAAACTTAAAATTATCAATAATATTATAAATTGTACTCATAATTATTTCCCAAATATAATTTAAGAAAAACACCTGGACAAGACTATTTAACTAACTCTCACCAAAACAACCATCCTGGGAAAGTTAGTGCCTTTTATCGTTTTCGGAAGTTGGTTTATTTATAGATGTAAGTAATACAATCTACATTAAAACAACATACCAAAACCTCTGTGTTCACGATTATCTTTATTATAACGAAATTTGCTCGAGTAGACAGGTACTGGAGATTTTTCAATTGAATTATATTCAAACTGTAATTCGATTGCTCTATCCGGGAAAATTTCTGTCAAATTGGATATATTATAATGATTGTGACAAACTAACAATTTAAAAGCATGCACATGTACATAGAAATCAAATTACTTGATAGTTGTTGTGCTGACTTCATAAGGTATCCTTCCATGATCTTACCGACTTTGTTGACTTGACTGTTAATCTCAACTACAAAAAAACTTCTATATCAGTGAAGAAATTAAATACATTTTAAACTATTAATATAAACCCCTTGGTTGATGTCGCGGATATCCGGTTGTCTGCTAAGAATCCATCCGCGTCTAAGACATACGAAGACATTCGAGAAGCAGTAGGTACATATAATATGAGGCTGCAATGATGATAATGATTTGATTCTCCTTAATAAATTCATCATCAGAGGAAGGTCAAATTTAGTACACAGTCATGTGAGCCTTAAGCTCAAATTAAAGATTTTTGTATTTTTTACGGGGCCCTGAAATGAAGCAGCGCTAAGGAAGTTATTAAAATTGTTTTATTCTAATTTTTGTATTGTAAGCTTATAATGGTGTAGACTGTTGCCCTCCTACCGAAAGGGCTGTGGTTCAAATCCCGCCATGTACTAATGTGTTAACGAATTTTCGAAATTATATGTACGTTATCCGTAATCCGAAGGAAAACATCGTAAGGAAACCTGCGTACTCGTGCGAAGAGATTAAAAGGTTATACGTGAAGTCATCCAAACCGCACTGGGCTCGCGTGGACGACTAAGGCCTAAACACCCTATAGGGGTAGGCTCATGACTCTTGGTGGGGACGTAAAATCAGCTGATGTTGATGAAGTATATAAACAAAAAAACTTTTACTCGACTAAGCAATTGTCCACAGATCAGGTAACCGAGACGAGTAACTAGCTTTGGTGGCCGAGTTTTATGTAAAGCACATATTTATTCACAAAAATATATTTTGAAATTAAATCATATCATGATTAATTAATCATAGTTTATATTATTCTTTTTTTCCGTTATGTATTTGGTCTATTGTTTTACAAACTATATGCGTTAAACTTTATTACATATATAAAATTTAAAAATTTATTTATTGTTAATACAATAATAATAGTTGGTTGTACCAATATTAACAGTTACACAACATACATTTTTAACCTTTAACCGAATCAATTAAAAGCCGAATTACCTTTACGGAGAATACTTTCACTTGCACAAATAAATGAGATAAATATATAAAACAAAATATTAAGCATTACTGTGCATTCACTTCGGCATTTTATTATTGCAAATAAAAAATAAACAGTTTGTGACAAATCCGAAGTGGTATTGCTAAATTTTACATTCGCTAACAAAATAAATTTGAAATGAAGCAGTTACTTCAGTCGTAAAAATATATGGTCCAACAACAGGAAAGTATAACATAAACTGTGTATTTGTTTATTGTAAAACATTCATTTATTCCAATTACTCTTTATTAAAGTTCACATTACTAACTTAGGAATTTTAATCTTCATCCATTCTAAGTTCTCGTTTGTCAAATGGGGACTTTGATTTTCTAATTGGATTCCTGTAAAATAAAAACGAGTTTTAGTCTACTCAGCTTAAGTAGACCCGCGAGTCTAAAGTTAGGGCAAACAACTTAGTGAGTGGAGTCTTCGTTTTGAAAGCATAACAACCAATGAGATGCATTAATGATTGATTGCCGGTGGAAACTAGATGATGACAGTAGAGGAGATTTCTGGTGCAATGGTTTTCTGGTAGTACACTATCATATATTATGTGAGTTGTCTTAACCTTAAGTGTTGCTTCCCGTGGGATTGGAACGTCACGAGTCCAGAATGATAATAAAATATCCAAGATATCTTACCACTTTTTAATAATTTGTAAATCTTTTGTATTTTGCGATTAGATTGTACTGGAGCAGAAATAATAATGGACGGAATGGGCGAGTTAGAATTAACTGGAATTTTCTCAGTACTTGTAGTTTTCTTTAAGCACTCTGAAATATGAATGAATTCTGAACTCATTGAATAGAGTACCTAAATAAAACTAGAAACTTGACACGAACTCGACAAAAAGAAAACTAACAAGAAGGCATGATGTATTGGTTGTAGAAAATATATATTTTTAAATTTAATCACAAAATTGAGCGTCGGTGACTCATTGGTGTAGACTGTCGCCTTCCGATCGGGAGGGCGCAGGTTCCAATCCTGCCACATACCAGTGTTTTCAAATTTACGAAATCATATGAACGTTCTCCAACGCTCTTACGGTGAAGGAAAACATCGTGAGCAAACCCGCGCTCGCCTGCAAAGAGATTCAAAGTTTGTACTTGAAGTCGGCCAATCCGCACTGGGCCCGCGTGGAAGACTCGTGCCCCTCGGTGGGGACGTATAATGAGCTGATGGCGATCACAAAATTATTTAAACAAATTTTTCATGAATACCGAACCCAAAAACTTTCAGTGGTTTAATGGGCTACTTTACCAAATCCAAATGGATAAGTAGATAACTGATTATGACAATATAAAACTAATATTCAACTTTAAAGCCTTACTAGGTGATACGGTTGGACTCCACCGCAGTACGAGTAACACGATGGTAAGTAATGTTAGGCGAATTATTAAGTGACTTACCGGCAGTTGCGTGTATCTCGGATAACTCTTGTAACAACTTATCGAGATCTTCTTTGTGAGCTATTCTTCTATCAGGATCAGTTGTCGTTACTTCTAGAGTAATAATAATGAATTAATATCCACTAAGACGGCGCTATCTAGCCCCAAGTTAGCCCCGGGTACTAATCAACTGATTAACATACTTAAATATATTTTTTGTCGAAAATCCGTATTATATAAAGAAACACCTGATATTACAAACATACTGTTCATGCACACAATGTTTGTACTGCCTGGTTTAATAGCCGACGTCTCGACCATTAACACATACATGGGTCTCGTATATTATTTATGAATATTATATTTTTCTATAGGATTTATTACAAACAAA